>JARJEC010124568.1:0-30745 GCA_030264575.1 Tachinus sp. AB-2021
AATCCGTCCCCTTTTTAATTACGTTGTAATATTTACCTCCCTTTTTTCTTATATAAATAATGTCTAGTTTCTTTGTTAATTCACTCATGTAACGTCTGATGAAGACTGAGGTTCAATCAAAACTGCAGTCACGGTGTGACTAAATAAATTGTGATAAAAAACATAGTAATTTATTTCAAATCCTGCATAATTTGTACTTTTTAATTAATTTTTTACACGTTCATTGGATACTCCAATATACATATAACATAATATATAAATTCAATATTTGATTATATATATATATATACAACTTAATTTGATTTGTAGAATTCTTTAAAATTTGTTATGTGGCTAATAGCCTTAGTTAATATTGTTGATTGGAAATTTTTAAACCATTTAGAATTTTTTGTAGCTACCTACCTTCATACACATTGTTAATATTATCTTAAATGATTCTAATAGTTCTAAATAAATATTTTTCAAAACAAAAACAAACTAACTTAATGCAAATTAATTTTGAAAATCAATTAATAGTTCAAAATTTATTAAGTTGGCAATCTTAATATTACTTTTTTAAATTGCTTGCTGAATTGATTTAAAATCTTTTAATATGCTATACATATATTGTTTGTATTTGCATACGAATAATTCTTATTATTTAATTTTATTGTATATTTTTTTAATTAGGAAATATGCTTAAATTTACCGGACAACAGCTAAATTAAATTAATCAATTTTCAATTAAATAAATAAAATTATATATTATATGAATATTATTATTACACACATTTATATTTAAATATGTATATTACAAATATTGGACAAATATAAAATTATATAAATGTGTAGTTCTTACTTGCTATTACTCTATATACGATGCTTCGAACCCTTTGGGATTATAGGATTAAACCTTTAAGGGTGAAATTCGACTGTTTTCTTTAAACACAAAGAAAAAAAACCCAAAATTTTCTCAATTCTAAATGTCTGCATTGTAAAACATCTAAAAAATTGATTTCATAGTATCAGACAAGTGTATATGCAAAGAAAGAAGACCAATTTATAGCGCAATAACAAATTAACATTTTTTATCTAGTATGCTATGTTGGCGATTAAAAAAATAGGTATTTTGTTTTGATGTAGCTGTCAATATTTATAGTGATTAATAATTACTCCATAATTGCATATTCTAAATTTCAATAAGTCTGAAATAACGGTTTTACGTTAAATGGTATTGCAGATCAGATATAACATAACGTTTACACATTATATTTCACGTTTTACTATCTATAACGTGTGAAAATAACATAACCTGCCGAAGCTCATGGACTTAAAAATGTATTTCTGCTTAATAATTCATAGAAAATATGATTTTATATGGATCAGTTTTTATTAATTATTATATTTAGTGAACCTATAGCAAGAAACACAAACGTCCATGATTTACATAAATTGTACGAGAACGCGCACTTATTAAATATTCAAGTAACTATGATGCTTTGATATTTTGACATCACTTGTGACAACCAGTGAGTACGCATTTGTCCGGCATTCACACTTCAATAATAATAATAATAATAATAATATTGTTTATTTCTTTGCCTTTTAGCCTTGAAAATATATCTACAACTTATCAACATCATTATCTATTACCAAGTCGTTTCTTCTTTTTTGCACCAATTTCATTTTATGCCTCTTCCATCGCCGCCGCCGTTTCAAACATTCTCACTTCATTAGCTGCTCAAATTTATTCTTTTGTAACCTCTATAAGTTTTATTTGTCAAATTTGACAAAATGTTATAATTTAATATATCTTTGTTCAAATTACATATGTTTAATTTCTTCTAATTACCTAAACTTTATTCCGTTTTAACATAAAAATTAACAGGGCACATAAAATTACTTGATACACAATAGCCCTGGTTGCTAGTTTATTTTTGACTTATAAAACACCTTATATATTACATGATCGTGTTGAGTATTGCAAAATTGTGGTTTGCCACTTCAACTTGTGATAGTTGTCCTTTTTATTCCTCAAAAACGCAAGACCTCTTACAACTTTCTCTCTTCAGTACACATATACTATTTGATAAATTTTAATCAGTCCATCCCTATACATTACATAATAATAATGTTGACATATAAAACATCTAATTATCTATTAACAAAAATTGTGCAATATTTTATTAATTTTTACGTTATTTAAAAAAAATTAATCGAAAACCTAAAGACTGTTAATAATATTAATATTGAAATGTTAAATATTCTGAAAATTATAAACATAAAACTCCACAAATTTAATAAGTAAAGTATTTTATTTAACGTTAATAATTTTATAACATTTTTATTAATATTTTCATACAATTGAATCCTTATATAAATACACATCCTATATTTCATTTATTCAATAGGCGTATAATATAACAAACGATTAACAAACACCCTACGGCTGTTATTCATAAGAACGGATTATTTTATTAGATGACTCCAACAATATCTTCATATTTTAATTGAAACCTACAACTCATTTAAAATTTATTTTCGCTGTATCATCATTGTTTCTTTAACTGAAGTACACCTATTAAGTCTTTTGCGCCATGGCCAGGAGGAAGCCTTTTGAAGAGCCGCCAGAACACACGATCATCTCATTACGTACGATTATAGGATCCGCACTAATTGAAATATATGCTATCATTATAACTTTGGGATACCTCCATACACACGGGCCGCTTTTGACCTTTCCTCATCAAAATCAATAAAACATAATACAATTTTAATAGATCTTATTGTACATCTTGTAATAAAAGTCTGCGCTATTATTACTAAAACCGTAAATTATTAATTGATTTCCTCTATACAAAAAAGGTTGCTAGAAATATATAAAATTCGTTACACCATTCGTCAAAATGGGTACAATGCGATCGCAAGAAATTATTTAGTGAATATGAGTAAATTTTGAATACCCATTGAATATATATGTGGGCATGAGTCTTGTGACAGTGCATTCAGGGTGGTTTTAAAAATGTACAGGTATTTAAGGAAGAATACAATGGTAAACTGTATACAAATAGTGCAATAATGACCGAGGTAAACACAGACTTTGTGGCCACTGCGGTTTGCATTGTCTGTTTTTATCACTCCCCTTGGTCTAGGTGGTCTCCAGTGGCACCCAAATCTGCACTATATAAATATCTTATATAAACAAACTATAATCAAATAAATCTAAAATTTCAAGCAAAATTTTTATCAAATCAATATTTTAAAAAAATTAATAAACAAATTAAGTAGATTTTATGATTTGCAATAAGTAAACATTTTTGTATACGCTTTAAACCACCCACATTGCAAAAGTCAATGTAGATGTTAACTGACCACTGGGCACTAACAGGACATATGGCAGTTTAGTAATTGTGGATTAACAATAAAATGTGGGTATCAATGTAGAATCTGTATGAGTCGTACTGTGATAGAGAATAGGATGTGGCAAAATATGTCAGAACCCGTGGTGCGGTTGAGATAAATATGTAACAGAACACACACATTTTGTCTTCTTAACCGGAAATTTTTAATTCGAGAACAAAGAATAAATATATGGACAGGCTACTGGGGTATATTTGCTTTCGCAGAAACTAGAACAACTTTATTTAACTGGCACGAGGCGACAGGGAAAATATTTTTATAGATGAGAGATATTATATTACCGGTTTGCACATTTGCCATTATGTTGACAGAATTTAGGTCGTTCATTTCCTATAGAAATTTATAAAAAATGTGTATTTATAAAAATTATTGTTTCAGTAAAATATCAAAGAATATTTTTACTGGGCAAAGACGCTGACAGGAGTCAGGGTGGTTGACATGTAATCTATATGTTTAAAGTCTCATTTCAGTTTTCATCGACTGAATTAAAATAAGCTGGCATGTGTAACTCATTACAATCAATCTTCAGTAAATTTATATTGCAATTCGTTTTATAGTCAATTTATTATAAATATTTTATTTTTAATAAAAAAGTAATGTGATTATCAAAACGATAAACAGTTTTTTATATACATAATAACTTTTTTCAAAAATGATCTACATTTTTAAATCTCCTTTGCACCCTTTTAGCAACTAACAAGGCTATCACTAGTAAGCGTTTCCACTTGATAACACTTTTGTCTCCTTAAGTGCGTTAAAATGAAAAGGGTCATCACAATCTTATCATTTTAAACTAGCCATTCGTTAACAGTTCCGGTGCATCTTTCGCGACAGCTTGAAGTGATTTTTTAAAAGTATACTGCGTCTATTTAATTATAACTCTGGTGCCGTTTATAGTTCCGAATAGATAAAAAAGACAAAACATGATTTCGGAATCTTTGGACCGAACAATTATGATAATTACGTTTTTAATAGTTTTGAAATTAAGAGTTAAAAAGGATTAAATTTGATTGAAATGATAAAGAGTACATAAAATTGATAAAAGTAGATCAGTTTTCTAATAAGGGATACTAACTAACCATTATAGGTCGTTTAATATTTAATAAATTATATAAACGATCATTGCCTTCATTAAAATAAAACATTTAATAAGAACTAAATACGCAGCTTAGACATTTTATATGCACTCTCTACTTGTTACTGCTTTTATTAATATCATGATAGCTTAAACAATTTTGTTACACACATCTAATTTAATACATAAAATTATATTTATACTAACGTTTTAGAATATAAAAAATAAATATAAGAAATATATTTTTAATGGATAGTAGTAGATTTTATGTAAATTATTTTAATCGTACTGTTTTATAGCTGTATCTGATTGACACATTTGACTCACCCTGTATAGCTTCCATTTTAACTACAAACTATTTTCATTATTAAATATTTGTACTTAAAAATAATTAAAATAAATTGATATCATTTAAACGAGCAATATTACAAAACTACAAACTAATAAAATTATAGTTCATATAATGCATAAATTAGACAATAGTTAAAAATATTTAAAAGAAACATTTCTTAATTTAGATTTAGATTTAAGCAATTCATTATAAACTAAAAGATAACACAATAGAAATTAAAAATTAATACTGTAAATTTAAGGAAATTATTCCACTAATCATTGAAGAAAATTTAAAAAATTATTTTTAAGTAAGTTTGGTTTTTGTTTTGGTTTTTGACAAATCAGGTTCCACTTACAATGAAAATTGCACATGCGCATGAATTGCACTGAAAATTTCACTTGTGCAAGAATTACAGCGATAAGTGCACTGACGCCAGACAACGAAATAAATAAATTAAACTTGACAAATTAATTAATAATTATATAATATCTGCCAGTATCGGATATTTATAACAAATTTAATTGCTCGGCAAATAGTCTGCTAAATATATTAATTGTAATTTGATTATCAAAATTTTGATCAAATTTCTATCAAAATAATTTCATGCAGTTTCTGGGCAACCATATTTTGTTTATGCAAACTTTTCGATAATTTTTAATGCACTCACATGCTGAGCTACATCAACAAACAGTCGGTCAGAACGGCCGACTCTGACCGACGGATTCTGATCGGTCGATTTCAACAATCCGTCGCGATCGGCTGGTCATTTTAATTGCAGCAACACTTTTCCGATCGTATACAACGTTTGCCCAATATTTAACGAATTGGACGTTTCATATTATTTTTCACATGACATATAAAAATAATAGAATCCAAACAGAAAGGTGCTTAGTCAAATAAGGCTGAAAAGACAATATTTTGGAAATAGGTCTAAAATATAAATATATCATTAAAAATAAATTAACAGACGGTGTAACAAATAAATAAGAAAAGGGATTGAGTATGATGCTTCCAATAGTAAAAGAAACTTCTGCAACAAATAAAAAGTATGTATGAAAATATGAAGAGACTTATTTAAAAAAATAATGCAAGTGAAATGTAATTTATTATAATAAATAATTATTTTAATTAAGCAAACAAAACTTGCAGCTAAAATTGAATTATTCGATTATTTTCTTTCTAATTTATTATCGCATAACCTGTGTTTGGCTACAAGCAAGTATCTGCATTTCGCAAAAAACTAAAAATAATTTTCCAGACAATTATCAAATTGTATGTGCAGAATAATCAATTCTTGAACATCGGAATCGATTAACTTAAGTTGATTATCAATTATTATATTGAGTTATCAATTATAATTATGGTACTGCATTAATTTAAAATGAGAATCAACGTTAACTTTAGAGGTTAGAAACCTGCCTTATTCAAATAACCGACCTACATCGGACGGTCGGAATTATTTTTTTGAGCTAAATAACAGACAGTTCGGATCCAGTGATTATTGATGCAATCAAAAACAGTGAGTAATTTAAAATTGTCAAACGAAATTATAGCAACATTTCACTTCTTTTAAAAATTAATTTTATTCAAGTAAGTTGCCATAAGTTTTTATTTAAGACCTTAATTAAAATTTTTCATTTTCTAAATAAATTAAATAAAATTGAATTTGCTTTAAAATGGCATATTAGTATTCAATATTGCTGCAATATTAAAAAGAATATTACAAAATTTCACTTTTTTGAAAATTCATTTTATTCAATTGTCTGACCGACTGTTTGTTGGCGCAACCCAGCATTAATATACAATTTACACTATACCCTGTTACAATTGGCCTGTAAAGTATATTGAACAGTCTGGTCGGAAATTAATCAATAGATTGAATTAACATAAAAAGGATCGTAATAATTGAGTAAAAACTGTTTATCAAATTATCACGTCGAAGAGGATTATAAGTGTAATTATGATGGTACCAGAATCTTTGATGTTGAACCAAATTACAACAAAAAAATTTTATGGGAGTTCATATCAACAAAAGCAATAATTACAATTTTCAAACAGATACTAATAACTTAAGCCATGTCCAATTATATGAGTAAAGTATCTGCTATTTTATTATAGGCTAGAGATAATAAATACTTTATTAGTAGGGTATTAGTAATATTTTATTTATTATATATATAGCAGTACATACAATAACCTATATATTGTATACAGCACGTAAGAGGTTTAATTACAATAAAATATATTATAATATATAAGTACAATTAAAATAGGTATTAACTTATTTAAATAGTAAAATGTAGAACATAAATATTCCTTTTTTTAGCATTTTGTACAAATAGTTTTTTTACCCATTTCTTGAAAACATTCATTGTTAAGTTTTTGTATTCTGCAGGCAGTTTGTTATATAATTTGATATTCATATTGTTATATAGTTTGATATTCATATTCTTGCTTTTTACTATATTAGTAGTTCGGTTCAATAAATTGAGCTTTATTTCTGGTGTTGTATGTGCATCAGAATGACATTTCAGAATCTAAGCTTATTTGTGGTTTGCAATAACTAATAGAAAATATAGAAACTGTAAAATGTGAAAACTTTTTTCTGTATTGCGTGTTTTTGCAGGATTCATTATATCTAAGATTGAGTCCTTTAGACACGTTTTTTAATAATAAATATTCTTGCAGCAGGGCATGAATTCCCATGTTTATATGCCGTACGACATGGGTGGTACAAATAGAGAGTAATATGCCACAGAGGCAGCTTCTATCTCTACTACTTGAAGCGATCTTCTTACTGCAAAAGTTGCTGTACACAACTTAGTACATACGTTGTCAACTGTTACATCCCAACGTAAGTTTGTATGTACAACCCAAGAAATTTTATAGAGCTGTTATTATTATCTGCTTTAAAAAAATAATTTGGTTAATATTTTGTTTTATTAAGCTTAAGCCTTTTTGTTACAAACCATTATGCAATTTGATTTTGTACATTAGTACTTTTGATTTGAGAACGTTTATTTTTTGGTCTCGTACATTTACATCATCTGCGTATAAAATTGTATCCCCATTAATATTACCCGGTTTATCATTCACAAAAATTATAAATAACAACGTACTTAGTATCAAAATTAGTGGAACCTCTATGTCATTGTTAATTTGTTTGCTTAATTTCTTGTTATAATATACTTGCTGAGTTCTGTTGCTTAGATATCTTACCCAGTAAAAAAAACGCTGGATCTTTTATACAACAAAGCTCCAATTTTTTTATGGGGTATCTGCAGATTACTATCAGCATAGAGAAATACTTTTGATAGGTCAAAAAACAGCCCTGCTTAGCTGTTTAAATTATTTTCTTCTTGTAATATTTTCTTAACAAAATTATTATTTGCATCTATTTAGGCATGTTAAACCCATATTGGCTGGTAAAGTGTTTACGTTAAAATAGGCTACAATTTGATCAAAAATTATGCGTTCAAAGATTTTAGATAATATCGGTAATATTGCAATAAGCCTGTAGTTGTTGCAGTCATTGTTGTTGCCTGATTTGAAGATAAATATGACTTTAACATCTTTTAATTTAGATAAAAATATACCATCATCGACACTTATTAGATATGTGGCAGAGTGGTTCAACTATTTGATTAATGGTTATTTTATCACGAATCTGCTTAACTCATGCAGATATATCTGAAGACATTGTTGGTTTCAAATTGTTTAAAATATTATTTATTTCTTGTTCAGTTGATTAATTATTATCAAATGGTTTCAAAAAAATTCAAAATTTATTGAATAACGACATTTCATGCGTGTTGCAATTTGGTATGTTTTTGATTGTTTCTCTGGGTACTGTACTAAAATAGTTGGTAATTTTAAAATGCAATACAAAAATTAGTAAAACGTTTATTAAAAAAACAATTGTTTGTTTTGTAAAACTCCTTGGTGTCGGAAATGTCGGAAGTAACATTCTCGACATTATAGCTGAAGATTTGGATCCTGAAAATGAAATTCCATTGGCATTGTCATTATCATCTTCTACTCCAGCAAAGCAAGAATAATCTTAAAAGGTTGATTTGTTAAAAAACCAAATTAACTATCTAATTTCTACTTCAGTAATAAACAAGATAAGAAAATAATAGCTCAAACAACTGCAAAATTTGAATTAGCAGTTGCTTTTCAGATCTGCACTAAAACTTATTAAAATTTTATGAAATTTACTATGTATTTTATCACGAATTTAAAAAATTATAAATTTATAAATTCGTGATAAAAAACATAGTAAATTGTTTTATTCCATAAGAATGGATTATCACATAGTAACGGTGAGTTCAATTAATTATATTATATTATTAAAATTTGTTCCTTAAAATTATATTTTAATACAAAGAAAAAAATTAAATATTGGTTAATTATTATAGAAATTACTTTTTTGAAATTACTAACCAAATTTTATTTAGTTTCCTTCAATTTCATATTTTGTATTTAATAAATCCTTTTTTATTATGTTTGACGCTTACTTTCATAATAATTATGAATATACTATCAAATAATTTAAATTTATATATTCTTCAATTTGGTATAATTTTAACTATGCCGGTATTAATACCGGAATTCCCGGTTTTTAGAACAAAAATACCGAAAAACTAATATTTACTTTTTTGTTTGGTATTGCATTCCTTAATTATTAGTGTGTAGCATTTATTTGTCATATAGAATGCAATTTGTATTATTGTTTTTTTTTTAGTTTTAGTTTTGTAAAAAATATTTTATGTATATTGATAAATTCCTGTAATGAAATTCATACGTTTTTAACATCTATTCCGTCAGAAATGTTTTTGTGATCTCTGTTCTTTATATACCCGACTGATGTAATTATCACACAACGAACAATGATACGCTATGATTAATGCTGCTAATAGCTTTAATCTAATATTTTTATTTTTATTTAGTTTGGTTCCTGTCCGTTTTTGTTTTATATATTTTATCTGTCCGGTATTCATGTGTACTTCACTATTTATTTATACAAATTTCTTACTTGTATTGATAGTTATTTGTCTATTTAAATGAACTATATTGCCCTATCGTCAGCCCATTCTAATTTAACAAAATTATGTTAACAAATAAATTGATCTAAATTAAATATGAAAATTGTTTGTGTATTTCAAATTGGAAGTTTAATGATAATTATATACTTCATTATAAGCATTTCATTACAACTTTTTGTAAGGTAGAAATAAAGTTTTGTGTAATTACACAATTTTTACACGCAAGTTGCTGAAGTGATGTTCATAGTTAATGAAACTTGAAGACACGCACAAGTTATCACCCATAAATTGGCACATCGTTTTGCAATATCTGATATAGCATATTGTATAGGCCATAAAATCGAGTCATAATGACAAAATAAAGTGGTACTAAACTCGCACATTCAGATAAACAAAATAATAGCGTATTAATTTATTAAAGTCAATTACTCTAATTTATGTATTTATATACAAGTAGTTGTAATTCCCTTTATTGCTCCCTCTAATAACCCATGACATATAAGAAATTGTGGTAAGTTATATTAATGTGCTCATTTAGTTCATTAATGAATGAAATGGAACTTGCCAGTGCAATTAGTGCAGAATTTAAAACGAAAATTTGTTGTCATTAAACGAAAAAATATGAAATAAAAGATAAGCGGCATTAATAAAAGTCAGATTGATTTATCAGTAATTAACATATTTACTAATTAGTACAAAAAATAAATAAAAAATAATACTTATGTTAAATGCTAGTAACATTAGGTGTCGATAAAATGCTGTTTTATTTCAATAGATCTTAACCTATGAGTTTGGTAAAAGCAGTAGTTACCCTATAATTAAAACAAGGTTATACTGCTGTTTTTTATAGTCGGAGGTTTTATAATTTAATATATAGATCTATAAATTACTTTGGGCTCGCTCTAACAGCACTTAAATTTCGAGAATTATTGCCTTGAAGAAAAAACTGTTTTAATTACTTGCAAGATAAAAAAATTACTTTTAATTTCTTTTTGATACTAATTTCTTTTATTTTTATTATTCCGGCCACCTATAAAAATAGTTTTAATGGCACTTTTCAATTGCTTTTGTTGGGATTCATGGAAAATGTTTGGGTTACTGTGATAATGGGTTTATTATTTAGAATGATTAGAAGACAAGTCAGGCAAGAAATTGCTCTGCGCAAATAAAATGTTTAAATCCAAAATTTTGACACCTCACAAATTGAATTGTAAGTTTTTCTACAATACGTAGCTAATCGTTCTTTTCAGCGTGCTGCTTTCATAAATGGCCACTTCCTGCCCATACAATCCTTTATGTATGATGACTTTCAAGTTTTCTCGTGTACGCACAGCCGCCAAGAGATTAACATCTCGTATTGATCGTATGTTGATTAATTCCAATTCGATTGGTATAATCATCGAAATTGGGCCGAATCTATTAAAATGCCGGGTAATTGTTTAAATTGGTACCTATATAAATATTTATGCTTCTATTTATCGGCAATTTTCGGTGATAATTTCAACCCAATGAATAATATTCAGGAGGGATGACGCACTTTTTTTCACATCATTATAAATGGAATTTATTAAACATAAAATATACACCGGCTAAACGCAGTAATGATATATAATACAAATGAAAAACGAAAATAGTAATTTTGTGACCCCTAATTCGGAACCGTTACACAGATTTCTACTGCCTCAATCATTGAACCTTTTAATTGTAGAATACTTATTCTCACATTCGATGGATCTCGCTCGCTCAGGTGTAGGTCTGAAAAAAAGGTTACAATAGTCAAGTCACCTCAATGTAGCAAAAGGGTTTATTATGCTGTTTCTATCGTTTGACGGACAGGCATTCTTATTCTAGATCAAAAATCCTTTATGGTACATTTAGCGGTAGGTAAAACTAAATATTATTGCTCCTGCGAGAAAATATGGGTCACAATTCCAAAACTATAGATAAGATTTTTAATACTATTTTTTGTAATTTGTTTGTTGCAAAAAGGTCTCGGGTCAATAAAGCTATAATCGCACTTATACTTTTTGAGTAGCAATCAAAATACAAATATGTATTAATAACATATTATCTTAATATTTTTTACAGAGCATTGATATATGATTATATATAACACATTTTACGACTTAATTTAATGATAAATATATTTTTTTAAATTCTTTGGAATTGTGGTTTTTAGTCTCGTTGCTCTGTCTTTAATTAATTAATTGAATCTGCAAATAAAACACAATTTTATATACACATATATTGGTTCATAATAATATATCTGTTAAACAAAATGATGGTTTATCAAAATTAATTAATTGTTTTTCAAATCAATTATATTGGATTTTAAATAAAACTTATTAAGATAAATGTGAAAATAAATAGTTAAATTATTCTAACAGTGAAATATTTCAATCTTATATTTACTTCAAATCTATCGTCAATGATTTAAGTTTTTGGAATGTAGGCAGCAATTTTAATCTTCTCAAAGTGAATTCAAATATCCCACGTCCATTAAGTCGCTATCAAAATTTGAAGCGCGCGATAAGCAATCTATGGTTTCGGTGGTTTTCTTGTTAATTAATTAGCTACTGTATTCGGCTACTGTTAGATGCATATAGAGCAAGGAACAAAAATCATAAAATTATTTAATCGATTAAGGTTAAAGGAATTCATTAATTTTATTTGTTTTTAATACATACAACGGCTTCAATGATTAAATTGGTCAATTGTGATGTATCTATTCAGTTATAACCCATCTTTATTTTTATAATTATTGAGAAAAGGCAATAAAATTTTATAAATATATAGTGTTTTGTATTATTTAAAAGCATATTTTCTCTTTATACATGGAATCTTTTTGTTTATTTTATGGAAACTAAAAGGAATTAATTTTAAAATCATTGTACTAAGATGGCGATTAATAGAAAATAAAAATTAGTTAGGCCTTATTCCTGAAGATTGTCATATTATATCGGTATAGTTTGCGCGATTTATACGGTACACTATGCCCTGTCCACTCGATTCAGATAAGCATGCGCAAGCTATAGTCCAATCGAATCCTTTTGGCTTGCACATACTTACCTACAGAGTTGCCAGTATTTTGCGCTAGTTGTTTGCCAAAAACACCAATAGATATCGCCCAAATTGCATCTATATTTTTAGCGATAAATTTAAACTTATTCTTATACATACGTGCTTGATGATGGTGACAAAAAAATAATACAAATAATGCGGCCCAGATTTATTTTGTTCTAATCTCGATAACGTGTTTTTCGTTTTTGTTGAATGAAATAATTCTTATTCTGTTTTTATTACTGTAATAATATAGCATAAACCTTGTCATTCAAATATTTCTGGCAGCAAATTATAATATTATAATTATATAATATTTGATTTGTTTATAGAGAAGTATTTTAAAATTCCTCAAAACGTCTTAAAATTTTTGAATATCAAAATGGAAACCCACCGCAAAATTTAAATTTTCATCCCATTACCATTTACATAGTCCATTTTGTAATATATTGCAAACATTGCCAACACTGCTAGCAACTAAGCAGTATCAATTAATTTATTTGTAAATAATGATGATAAAATGACAATTAGCTGACACAGAAATCAGAAGTGGGGAAAAATCTTCAGCACTGGCAACACTGCTGTCAACTCATAAAACTCAAGGCCGGCTCGAGCCCTATCCATACGACACAATGAATACCTTGCAAACTTAGTTTGCACGATTTTTCAACAGTCCACAAACCTCGCTAATGACACTGCACGATATACAATTTTCTCGTCCACACACACGGGCTTCGGTATACAAACCGGTTTGTTTTAACAGCGTTAACGATTTCGCGGTAGTCAGATTGTCATTCCGTCATGGTCTTATCTTACTAAATCTGTATAGTTACGAGTGGGAAAATTATTTTTCGGAAAATTGGGATCAATGCCCTTTGGTGTACCCATGATTTGGACGGATTTGCCAGAATACATCGAAGATATTTGATATCTATGCGTGAATGACTATTGTGATGAAAACAGAAAGAAGACACAGAACAAAAAATATGTCAGTGTCCAAATTGCACGAAGGTCATTGACGCACTTTGACACAAATCCAGTTCCAAAGCCTTTTAACCCAAATTGCATAAAAACATTTACTGAGGGTTTATCGGGAATGTTAAGTACTCCATCAGAAATGTACTCCATGTATGAGCCACCAAGTTTTTCAAATAGAATTCCAAAACACAAAAACTTTTAAATAACATGCTGGTCCAATTTAACATGTTTCAACGCATTACAGAAGATCTTGCGGGATTTTTGCGGAATGGAAACAATTTATTTGGAGCCGGAAGTAAAGGTTACTTGATACCGCAGACGCCAAGAAAATTTTTTAAAAATGTTCATTGTCAATACTGAAAACTTGTTTACTTATTGCATCAATATTCCAAAGTTGTTTGAATACACAAAAGGTCAATTTTTTTAAAGTAATTTTTTTCTTATTTCACATAAAAATTATTCGAGAATTAAGGACATGGAAAAATCGCGGAATTTTAAAATTGTGGCTCTGCTGTGTATTCTCTATTTAGGATATACCAAAAATATGTGTTTTATTTGCTCTACAAAGAAAATCAGTATGAAAAGCATGATTGAAAGGCTAGATACGCACAGCACAAGACGAGAAAATCGATACGAGTTCCTCTTGTACTAAGGAATAAAATTTTACCTCCTCCATTGCATATAAAATTGGGCATAGTAAAAAACTTCATAAAAACAGTAACAAAAATACTGAATACTTATGCAATATATTTCCCAATCTAAGCGATGCAAAACTGGCAGAAGGTATGTGTAAAAATAATGTTTTAATTACTTTATTTGTTTTGCAGACATACTAACTTTGTAAATTGATGAAAAGTGATTTATTTCATGAAGTTCTTTGTGATTACAAATGCATTGTTTTGGACGCCACAAAGGCCGCGGTTTAGTGAAGAAGCGTTCTGAACATTTTCATCAATTTGTAGAGGACATATTAGGAGCCTTCAACAACTGCCATGTCAATGTGTCACTTAAAATTTATTTTTTGTTTTATCACTTAAATTACTTCAGTAAGCAGTTAGCATCTAAGTCGGGTGGGCCTGGTGCAAGATTTCACTAATTGATCATGCCCATGGAAATGCAATATTGTGGTTAGGCGCATTATTGCTTGAGATTTGTTGATAGTCAACATGCGTTTTCTTTAAACTAAACTTTTTGAAATTATAGAACACTATAAAATTCACAAAAATTTTTCATTTTTGTTTTCAGATTTCAATTCAGAATTTTTGTATGGCACTATGTAATCTAAATCCTCAATAGTATCTTTTTGATTTCGTGTTGCCCTTCTTAGGTATAGAGATAGTATAACTGGCTTTTCAGTTTTGTTGGTGTTTTCTATTTCTATAATTTTGAACAAATTCCGCACACTCTTAAATTTGGTGCATCTCCTAGTTCCTTCTTTTATAGTTTTCTTAAGTTCACATTAAAATATCTTTCTGTTTTGTATAATGGCTGAAAGTGCCCTTTGTTGTTTATTCTTTTATATTTTTATTCATTTGTTTCTTGTATTGGTTCTTGTACTGGTTCCATATTTTGTACTGACTACTATAAAAGTTATATTCTAGGTTTTTAGTGTACTGTACACAGTAATTAGTTAGTATATCTATTTCCTTTTTTAGTTGCTTTGTATTCCTTTGTACTTTTAATACACTTTGGATTGACTTTTGTGTTTTAGTTTTGGCTTTATTTTTAGTTGCTTTTTTAATGGTTTGTTTACAAGATATTAGTTTTTATGTTTGTTCGTGTTTTTTCTACATTTCTACTTTCTCTAGCGCCATTTTCTAGTATTTGTTATAGTCTGTCAAATATAGAGGTTTTATGATTTGATTCCATGATCAGTGCCTAAGGGAAAACTTCATTGTTGCTTAAAGTCAACCATTTACTTTAAGCTTTATTTTTTAAGTATAAATTCTATGGAGACTATTTTTATAAGGTCAAATTTAGCGTCTCTCAATTGTACTCATTGATTTTATTTAATTTTTTAAATAAAAAATTAAACTTTGTGAGCAAAAGAATTCGAAAATATTCAGACACATAACCCCATATCAATGCAAGGTGACGTAGCGCTTGAAAGACGGTCTGCGATGCTAGGAGTTCCGGTGGCATAATGGTGGCATTGAGTAATTAAACAAAATTTTATTTTTTAGAAGGTATTGCTATTAATTGTTCATTCCTTCCTCCGATTATGGTTTTGTCAATTATCAAATTTCTCTGCGTCATCATCAACTTATAGAGCAATCCTTGTTTTGGCTGATCAATTTTGCCATTGGCATCACGTCACATCTTTGATTAGATTGGTGGTTTGATTTTCTACTTAATTTTTCTTGTGTAAAATAACTCGATCCAAAAGACCTTTTTTGCTCGTGTAATTTGGGTTTGCCAGTTTTGTAATATATTAGCAGAAATCTTTGGTACAGTCCACTTCCTTGTCGTACATTTTGTATCTGGTGCCTAACTTTGATTTGTTGTTTTTTTAGCAGAGGATCTAGTTTTTTGTTGTGTCTTCTATTATTACTGGTCTTCACTAAGATATTGCGTCTTTAATAATATATGCTTTGTTTATAATAAACTGTATCAAAAAGATTACTGGATCAATTTTTTAACACCATCTAAGTTATTAACCTAGTATTATTAATTCTAGTGGCACCCGCTGCACTGGTTAATATAAAATGTTTGGTCACAAAATTATAGAGCACTAAGATAGACCTCCTCGGTAAAATGTATTGGTATTTTTTACCATTAAATAAAATGATTTTGCAAACTAACTTAGTAACTAAATAGTCATTAGTGTATGTGTGGGCTACTGAAACAAAACATTTATTAGAAATAATATTTTAAATAACGTGATTGTGTGCAAAATAAAAAATGCAAAATATTTATGACAAAGTCTAATAAATCTGTATTTAACATCACAGTTTCAAAATAAATCAAAGTCTGAGTGTAATTCTAGTTTAGAAAGGATAACTAAGTTTTAACTACACCGTGCAGTATACTTTGAAAATCATTTTGTTAAAGTCTATATAAATATGAAAAAAGAATTTTAAATTAGTTATTAAAAAAATGCAATTGTTTTTAGTACTATTATAAATTTTATACAATAAGATAAAAAAATATTAAACTTAAATTGATATGAAAAAAATAAGTATCACAATAACTTAATTTAAAAAAATAAATATATAGACACGAAATGTAATTATAATAATATGTACTAATATTTATAATAAAATATGTAATAAATAAAAGAATATTTTCTTTTTTAGATATTTTACAGAAACGGTTTAAATTGAAACTTTATGACATCCAAAACAAGTGGACCTGTAATAATGGCTCGGGTACTGATATTGTTTTGAGGGGGTTAAAAACCCTGTCTTTTAAAGCCCAGCTGTGCGCACATTTAAAAATTTAAATGTTCACCATACCTTAAGCAACACAAAATTCTATAAATAGAAATTCACCTATTGAACGATAACCTGGAGTGTTTTGTGCAATTCGAGTGTAAAAATGTAACAAAAGCTTATACAATGACAGCGAGACGCACAAAAGTTGGAAACCTCCGATTGTATGTGGGGAGTTTACCAAGGGATGTTTTATAAAAACTCAATTTTCACGCAATTCTGGTCTTATACGAAAGTCTTTAGAAGGTCTTTTACCTTCCCGCACAGCATGAAACGACGGTCAGTTTCGGCAGTTTCCTTAAAATCGAAAAAAATCAATAAAATTAATTTTATTTATTTATGCAGATTGTCGGTCCGCTTGTGGGTTCATTTTCAATTTACAAGTTTGTTTTTCTATTGTTTTATTGCTTCCAAGA
This sequence comes from Tachinus sp. AB-2021, assembly GCA_030264575.1. NCBI lineage: Eukaryota > Metazoa > Arthropoda > Insecta > Coleoptera > Staphylinidae > Tachinus > Tachinus sp. AB-2021. The sequence continues at coordinate 17,739 of JARJEC010124568.1, forward strand.
AGAAAAAGTGATAGTGCCGAAACAGCGTTAGCTCTGAATCCCTAAGATTTATCAGATTTTTTCCCAAAATATTCTTCATAATGAATATCGTTTACAATCAAAATTCCTCCTAGATATACATTTCCGTAATCTTAACTGAATATCAAATTAAGATAAAAAGCAGTGACGATATTAAAAATAATAATAACGAGCTTCTCCTCACTACTCCATAAGTCGTGTAAGGTAAATATTGATTAAATCGGAATTTTAAAGCTTGCTACAACTCAGCTACTGAATATCTCGCGGCATATTAAAATATTCAAGAACGGGAATGGTTAATTGCTAGAGCGTTCATATTGACGGTGTTTATGGAGCCGGGCTGAACGTCTTTAATCAATTCACTATAGCGGCTGATCACGAACCAATCACGATAACAACCAAAATCGATCCATACACGTGTATATTAATTAGCTGACTTCACGCAATCCCATAAAGTTAAGATTTACAGAGAATACTTAATATGGATTGGGGACAATGCTTATTACATCAATGCTCTTATCAGTATTGAAGGACCACACAGGTACCGAACAATGTCGAATCGATTGATCCGATCAATTTACAATTGCCTACCAATAACCGTACTAATTAATTTAATTACATTGCTTTAATTTTTTCGGTTTACTCTAATTATTACCGAAAGTTTTAATGCTTTCGAAGATGCCGCCAGAATATTAATTTAATTTTGAAGGTGATTTTTCATGTTATAAAATACGATCGATTCCAATTAATTGGATCAGTAAAAATAATGTGAATGGAAATGTATTGCAATGACCTAAAATTGCAGATTTATTACTTACTTTTATAGCAACAATGGATAGGTAAGCACATTTCTTGTTAAAGTCTTACATATAGTTAAAAATATAGAAGTGCTTTCTAGGTAATATTCTGCTTATCATTACATATATTAATAGTATAAAATTTCAATTTTTGTTACTGATAGCAAATATAAGTTCAATATAAATTTCCGTTTTGTATGCATAGTAAAATTAAAAGTAAAATTAAAGTACCATGTATTATTTCTATAAATAAATTATTATAATAATTAGATAAATTTATATAACATAAAAATGTTTGTCTTAGCTTTTGTGTTATGATGATCTTTTTGTTTTGTTTTTATTAAAAAAATTTGAAAATTGTTTGAGATATTGAAATAAATTTTTTATTAGCATATATTATAAAATAATTGTTACGACTTTGTTTTTTTAACTGTTAGTGAGTATTAATTACATTTTAATTGTTTGTAAAAAAGGTCTCTTGCATTTTTATTGTACAACTACGATTTTAAACAAAATAATTAAAAATTGTAGTTGTAATACATCGTAATTACGTTTACTTGTCCACTGATAAGAAAAGATCGGAATTGTTTCTTTTAATGTGCTGTTATTCTTATATCATCTTTGTCATTTTGATAAATTATTTTATTTTGTCCTTTCTATTTAGCAATATTTGTGCTAAAGTTGGAAATTTATTCTAATTTTGAAATGTCCGATATGCATTTTGTTTATGATCTCAAGTTGTACAGGGTGGCCAAATTTGGACGTTAGAGGCTATCTCGGAAACTAAAACCGCTTGATAAATTTTGTAAAAGTTGTCTCAAGATAATTTTGCGAGATGAGTTTATTGGTAGCAAAAATATTTTTCTATAATTTTTAGTTTCCATACAAAACGTGATTTTTCGGAATCAATCGTTTTCTATTATGACCTCTATTTGGTTTATGTTGTTGGAACAGGACTAACACATCTTATTTTTACGTAAAATCCAGTGGTGTCACTAATTTTTTCAAACTTTAAATTTTTATGATATTTGATCACTTTTTTTTTCAAACTGAAACTTATAGTACGCTATATTTTTATAAAATATAGAATTTGATCCTGATTTCACCAATATGTTTCGCTGATCATGTAGCTTTGTTTTCAGCATTTGACCATCTCAAAAGCGCATTCTATTAGTTTTTTATTTTTCCTAAGGGGAGTACAGTAATTAATTCGTATCTAAATTATGCAGATTTTAGAGATCTACGAATTAGTTTACATAAAATTAGGTCTTAAAATATCAATCCAAAACAAAATTTAATTCCATTTCTAAAGTTAAATCACTATAGAATTGAGCAACTACCTTTATTCATTTGTTATTCTGTACAAATCGAGACCGTTTATGTCGATTTTTGAAAAAAGAATTACCACCACGTGTTCCTAACTTAATCAATCGAAGCAAATTTTTAGACGGTATAACTAGAGCTTACTTCTAACATATTCCCCAAATTTCAAAAAAATATCTTAAAAACTGTTTGAGTTATGCGTTACATGCGTGTTTAAAAATTATTATTACGTAAAAAGAATTTGGCTACGCCACTGAATTCAGCGTAAAAAGGTGCTCATAAGATGTGTTAGTCCTGTTTCTAGAACTTAAAAAATAAAACAAATAGAGGCCGTAATAGAAAACGACTCGTTTCAAAAAATCACTTTTTTCTTGGAAACAATAAAATATAGAAACATCCTTTAACTAACATTAAACTTATCTTGCAAAATTAGATTGAGACATCCTTATTAGAATTTATCTAGCTTTTTTAGTTTTCCAGAATGGATAATAACGTCCAAATCCGGCCACCCTGTACAACAAAAATACAAAAGATCTTCTTTTTTTAAATTGTATCATGGCCTTATCTACGGCACTGAATAAATTTAAAAAACTGGTTAAAATGAGTGTTTTTATACCATAATATGCTTTCCTAAATTATATTCTAATATCTCAAACGGTTTTCAAAATTTTTGATAAAAACTAAAAATCGGAAGCCTGTACGTAAAAGACAAGACAAGATATGACTTTCTAGACATACATTTATATAAATTTTTTTACTTAAAATTACTTGACGAATCATCCATTTAAATAAGTCATAACATTAAATAACATCCATTAAAAGAACAAATTTTGGTTGTAGAAGTTTTAATACTAATTGAGTTTATAAAAAGTTTTGTCGAATTAATTGCAATTTCTTTTAAATTTTGAAGCTTTTTGTAACTCATATAATTAGTTTTCGTAAAATATTTATAAATATCATTTTTGCTTGCAGTCTTTGTAGTGAATTTTTTTAGTACTATCATAAGTTTATATTTGGTTAAAAATATATCAATTGCCACTTATTGTTGTTAAGCCCGTAGAAGTATAATATTTAATACAGTCGCTATTAATTATATTATAAACATTAATACTTGCCTACCAAAGACATAATCTGATCGTTTTTTAAATATATAAGAGCAAGTGTCCAGACAAGAAGTAAAGTATGTAAAACTAGCTTTTAACTGCACATGGCATAATAATTTTTTCGGTCATTAACTACACTACTTAAAAATGCATAACAAAACATAGTGGAAATCAAGCAGGCCAAAGACTACTTTCTTAATTGGTCTTGCATCAACTTTTTTTTTTTGAGCATAGACACTTGTCAAGAGTTTATAAAATCTAAATGTATTATTTAAGATGGTATTTGTGTAATTGCAAATGTTGCTTGATTAATTACTAATAATAAATCTATCAAAAAGGTAAAACTGTAACATTTTAAAATATGTAGTATTCAAATCATTAATATGTTCATATTATGAGGTTTAATTTATTGTCTGCTGAACAATAAAAAATCTACAGATCAAAATAAAATATTTATGGTATGGTGTGTCTTGTAACAACAATTTAATTATTATGTATCTATCTATTTTGGCTTGTATGTTAATGTAAACTTTTCATTTATTACATAAAATGGAGAAATCAAATTAAAGTTAATGATTTGAATTTATAATGCAAGATTCGTTTTTTCACACTTTTTATTATCACTAAAAATAATATGCTAAGTTGTTCTACTTATCTAACAATATTGTGCCTAAATAACTAGAACTGTCAGTTTTGTTGATAAAATTCTGAAATGAGAATTTTTCAATATTTTGATTTAAAATTTTTGTGAGTCTGATGCAACTAATTTTTATTATTAATAAGTTTATATAAATAAAAATGAGCTTTTTCCAAAAACAATATAGATCAAATTTATTAAAACGGAAAATATTCAACGTCCTTCAATAGATAGAGAAGAAAGAATAATCATACACAACTTATAGGACTTGAGAACTTGTTCACAAGTTCTATGAAACTTGCATTATTCCCTCTTTTCTATCAAATTTATTGTTTATTATTTTTTTGTCTTTTTATATGCTATTCTACCAGTTAGGTATATTACGTTGGTCATGTTAAGAATGTATTCAAGCGTTAGATTCCAAAAGTAAGTTATGGTGCAATTTGTAGAGAAATATCACGCTATCCTTTTATACCATATCCTTTTGTCCAGATTTTATTATCTTTAGCTGATGTTTACAAATTGTTTAAGCAAGCCAAAAAATATTGTAGATTTTATTACTGTCAATCGTAACAATTATTTAGCCACTTGGCAAATAATTATTGATAGTAATCGATCTGTAAGAATATAATCTTGGTTCTATTATAAAACTGGCACACTAATCAATGGTGGCCTCCTCCACTTGCGATATATCTGACCAGAAATAGTGATTATATGTGCCCGTTCCAAATGTTTGCTCTATACGTGTATCTAATTTTAAAATTAAAAGCATGTTGATTTATTTAGGCTTTTCTTTCTTGGTCCTCACGATGTAAAATAGCGGGAATACAAGTAATATTTTGGGCGTTACTCTCATTGCTTACATTATCAGTAAACATGCATTATCTATATTTTTTATCCTAAAAAGATTTTTTAGCCCTGCCTATAATATTGAGTCTAATCACCACCGTATATATACTCAACTGGTCGTATGCGTTTAACAATTATTATATTGTGAAAAAATTGGCATAGGTTATGTCAATACTAACCGTTAGTGATTGTTGACTACAAATGAGAAAGAACCATAGTAGAGATTTTGTAGCCATCCCAGCAAACTTGTTTCGCAGTCTTTCTATGTAATAATAATTTGACAGTTCCATTTTTGAACATTAAGCTAACTAAATCTTTGAAGAGAAATTGCATTCATTCTCTCTTAAATTCAGAATAGCCTTTAACAGTTTTTGCAAAAGATAGTATTTTTACATCTATTCAAAAGCTGTTGTATTATAAGTTAGCAGGTTTTTAAGATTTGTAAGCATATTGGTACTAGTGCAATAGATTTAAAGTGTATTGGTCTATACGATTTAGCAATTAAAGCAACATACGTAGAGAGTACTATCTTAACTGCTTGTCAGTTGTTTGATATGAGTGATTCTGCTAACATAACTCTAAAAATTGCAGATCGTTACCTCTTAGAGCTGCAAAACCTTTTTGGAAAATAAAGTAAATTTTCTTTAGTACCCCATGAACCATCACTTGTCTACTAATCTTCTCAATGGTATTCGTCAAACCGTTTTTATGTAATAATAATTTAAAACGCTTATTTTTACACTCCACCATCTTCAAATTATATTATAATGTAATTAGTGTAGTATTGTTATTTTGACGCCCAACCTATTATTCAATATTTGCTATTTATTTATATAATTTAAATATTTATATTTTTATTGATAATTTATGTGAATCCAATTATAAAAATTATAATTAAATCTACTCACATTCTAATAGTGAGTTTGGTTTATATATATATATATATATATATATATTTGTGTATTTTTTTAAAAAATATATATATATATATATATATATATATATATATATATTGATTTATATATAAATAAATCAAAAAGTAAAATAAAGATATATTAAAGTTTTTCTAAAAATAAAAGAATAATGAACTAATGAACTACTAGCAAATTATACCACATGAAATAAAAATCAATATAAACATACAAATAAAATAAATAAAGAAAACGTAATATAAAAAAGCAAACCTTAAAAGTAGAAAAATATTAAAATACAAAATCTGAATTAAAATAAAACTAAAACAACAAATTAACTGGTTTCTCTTAAACGTTACTTAAAAGAAATCACCAAGAAATCCAGATCAAAGCTGAGAAACCTTTTTTTATTGGGCCAACGAATTTTCAATTTTACGGCTGGTCGCAAATAAAACATATCAAAAGTTTAACAACAATTTGCCATTTTATATAATAATATATATATATATATATATATATATATATATATATATATATATATGGAAATAATATACAAAAATAACACTAAACTAAATACCATGTCTAAATCTAAAATGAAAAACGGGTGGCTTGCTGGCCGTAGTTTGCTCCTCCCTAATTAATATTATAAATTAAACAAAAATGATAAATGTTATTGGATTATGAAATTGCAAAATTAATTAATAAAATTAAAAAGTAACTATTCTGTTAAAAAAAACAAGAATAAGATAAATCAATATAAAAAATATGTTTGTTATTTTGCAGTGTTGTTTATTGGATTTTTGCTGCTGATTTAATGCTAGATCAAGAAACAAACTTAATCAGACAGTCCGAACAGAATCTATTTCAAGTCAACTGCCAGTTAAAAAGATGCTATTTTATTTATTAAAAAATATATCATATATGTATAACAAATGATATCAAGAAATCATATTTTTAAATATGATCTAATCATATTTAAAAATATGATTTAAACCATGAAGAAAAAATTGAATATATAAGAATGATTTTTTCACGTTTCAATAGTTTTTAAGGAAATAAGTTTTACTAAAGAATCATTACTTATATCTATTTCTTATATAACGCATCAAGTATCACAATACAATGTTTTGACATTTTTATGGATGGCTTATAATGAATGATACAACAACAATTTGTATAACATTTCAAGAAGATCATATATTTTAATTTAAGAATCTTCAAATAACAAAATTTGACACTATATCCACAGATAAGAATATTACTTGGAAATTGACCCACATATCAAAATAAATCGTACATGTCCAATTTCTAAACAATTCGCTTATGAGAGGAGAAATATCTGCGATGGCGATCAGTAGATCGTGCGACCGCAGATTTCAATATGTGATGGTGTGGTCAGCTGTGCGGTCGAAATCTCAGATCTTTGTATGGTTGAATGGTCAACTACCATTCGATCGATTCGTACGACACCTGCCCACCCGCACGTGTTAAATATCGAGAGAATATACAAGAGCGAAGCGTGTGTGCGGAGCCGCGCCACACGTCCGTCTCAAAATTACCAATTAACCAATTTGACTTATGTATTGTCTAAAATTGATTTGAACGCCAAGCGCCAGCAACTTTAGTATCATAAGAATATTTTAATTAAAATAGTATATTTATTATAACCAATTAATCATTTAATGTTAAGTACAACGTTTTTTTCTTATTGACATGCTCTTAAGAATGATTAAAATAATTTTATATTAAATTAAAAATATATTATAAGACTAAAGCAGTAAATTTCATTAATAAATAATTGAAGCGATAAAAAGTAATAAAATCCCTTGTTGGTTAGATCATTATCAACTTCTAGAAATGTAAAATTTCATAATTCTGATATATGAATAGAGATTATATAAATCCTTTGTAAATGCTAAATTTAATTTGGTACAATATCTTTAAACTCTGAATTATTACTTCTCATTATGTTTAATATATTAAGGTGCTTATTACACCACTGATTGGTTCAAGTGGTTCTCCAGACTAAACACACAATTTATTGCTCTAATCTTGTCGAAGTTTCAACTAATCCTCAATCACGGCAATGATCCTTATTCAGTCGTCATATTTGTAGCCGGACCGAAATTTACGACGACAATAACATTCGGAATATTTCGGTCTGTGGGCAGCAGAAAAGTAAATTAAAATGTTAAACAGCCCATCCAAGCGCCTCAATTTCGGGCCCTAAATCTTATTTATATCTAATATCTGTTAATATCCCATAAATAATACAAAGACGAGAAAACTATTATCGCGTTATAAATATTCAGCGGTCTTTTTAATTGAGACGTTTTTATCCTTTTCGCCGCGGCATCGTTAAGGTTTGATTTATTTGACGTTTCTGCGTCGATATTGAAAGATCATCAATTTCTGCGTGATCATCGTCTCTCTGGTGAATCGTATGAAAATCTCTTGTGGGAAGCGTGCATTAAAATTAATTTTATGAATTAGTGTTGCCAAGTGATTAATTATAATTGACAAGATGTTAATGTATAAGAGTATACAACAAATGAAAAATGAAGTGGTCTGCTAAAAGTCTACTTATTTTTTTAATGGAAATTTTAAATCCAATTACAACAATTACGCTAAAAGTGCACACAATTAGATTACCATAATCATTATTAAATTTATAAAAACATTTAAGTTAAAAAAATAAGATATAATAATCGATCAGCATTTGAATAACAATTACCATTATTAACATAACAATGAAGACAATAATTGCTTTCAATAAACAATTTAAAAATCTTATAATTTCCAATAAAATTTTAATGCAAGCTATTGATTTGTTTAAACTTAAACGGTCGTATTTAGCATCAATAAAATTAGAAGTCGTTCAGTATTTAATTGGCCGGTATGTAGCCAGTATAGTTTGTATTTTGTTACTCTATTGGCAGTTTTATGTAACTTTAAGAAACCATACTCGCAATTGTTAATTAACATATTATATAATTTTATCTTTTTTTATTAAACTATACAACCATCTTAGCATAGCCTATTTGTGCAACGATAGAAAAACACGCATAAAGTCGTCTTGCTGAGAGGTAAAAAAAATCAGAACCGACGTTAGTGTTTTCTGTCATTTAATTTTGTCACATTTACATTAAGTATGCGGACAAACATAGAATACGCAATTCTTATTTCAAAAAACGATGAGTCACACTTACCTCTTGCCATTTTTACTATAACGTGAAAGATGCTTAGAGTATGCCCAGAGAGCATACTCTAGACCATTCATGATATGCTTAATTTTCTATTCTTGCGTAAAATCATCTTTCATAGGTCACGCTAAGTTGGTTGTATAGTTCAGGAGCTGGTGACAAAAAATGCAATAGTTTTGGAAAGGTTGATACTTTCAGATCGGACTAGATTTTGTCTTAGAAAGCCACTGTAGAGTCATCACGCCACGTGTCAAATCGCCTGACGAAAGCGCGCTTGGAAAGGTGTAATTTTAATTAGTACCCAAAAATTGTTTTGAAAAAGCAGAAAAATTTGTCGGCAGATAGTCAATGCTTTAGAAAATTTTAATCAAGCATCCAGACTAAGTAATAGACAAACGCGTGACGTCAGGACGACCGCATACATGTTAAAAGTGCAATTGATTTGGAAAAGCTGAAATTTGGTAATATGTCAAATTACTTAAATCCAAGAAGCAAACAGCCAGACATAATTTTAATAGAGCAGTTAGCAACCAGACGTCCTGATAACGCGTTATCATTCTTTAACATTCTTCCTGAAAATTTAAAAAAAGAAAATTTATAAAAGTTGATACATTAAATATACATTTAATATTTCATATGTTTAATCTACAATCACTTTATATTTGAACATTAACTAAAGTATCATTCAAATACAGATTAGTTCCGTTGTATTCTAGTGCAGAAAGCTTGTAAAACAATTGTAATAAGTCACATTCATATTTATGTGGCAGTGCAGTTATGTTATAGTGCAGAATGTTGGAGAGTCAAAACTTTTTACACTTTTTTCTACAACGGCAACGCACCGATGTAACAACGGCCATCTAGATACGACCAATATGATGACGTTACTGTTACTAATATAAAAATTACAATATATTTGTTAGGCAAAAATGTTCATTCAGGTCATTATCCAGCCTGTACGTAATTTCTAATTAATTAAATTAATTAATTTATTTAACATGACGTCGGATAACCTACAAAATGTTACTCTCGGCGGTACCAAATTGCAATTTTTATCTCCAAGGCTTGACATGTTGCATGTTACGCTAACGAGGTGCATACTTCAAAACACGTGTCCGTATTACATGTCCTTAGCCTTGGAAGTGATGATTGTCTCACTAGTATGTGAAAAAAACATTGTCAAATTTTATTCAAATATCAATAAAACTTTTATTTTTATTATGTAGCACCATAGGTATCTTTATATACATTGATTTTATTAAAATGAACTAATAATTTCTTCGCAAAATGTACGGAACTTTATATGTTAATACGAAAAAAGTAAAAAAATGTCAACCTTAAATATACAGGGTGTTACTTAATATTATCTACTAATGTCCTAAAAAACTTGGTTTTCCATATACAGGATGCTATTTTTTTATTATATTAAAATTAAAAAAAAAATAATAATAATAACAATATATTTATAGTAGATAATATTATCTATTGTATAAAAACGACTTTGCTAACCAGTTTTTTATCTATCTAGCGGCATTGATATGGCTAAGATCCTGCATTTTTGTTGTACATTTTACAATTTTGAAGAAAATTGTTAAATAGGTCATAATCACGTTATTTTTGTCGGTTAATAAGAAAAAGTTGCAATTGTTTTAAAGTACTTTTTATTCTATTTTTTTGTAATGTTTATTTAACGTCGTCATATTTCTCTTATGTCTGGACTAATCACCTACGTCAGAAGGTAACCTGGTAATCTGGTAAATTTGCCGTTAATTCGAGGATTCCAACCTGAATGATTGAGTTCTTAAACATGCACGCAACCATCAAGACAGTACACGGAACCTACAGTTTTTCTTTCTATCTGAAAAAAGTGTTTTCAATGCGAGTTTTCTCAATCTAAAAAAGTTTACCATCCAAGTAAGGGCTGCACGGATTTTACCAGGACCCCTAGAAAAGGTATTGTTAAAAAGCCAATTAAACGAAGTCAATTATGCATTGCAATTTCTGAATGGTTCCTTTACAAATTTGCACCACATTCTTATTTCAAAATTCCAATTTTTTCTAGAGAAGCAATAAGAATTAAAAAAATGCATTTTCATGAGCATCTTTTACTTAAAGTATGAGTCGGTATTATTGGTAATACCTTAATGGGAATATTATTTTTTACTTAACGGATATTTATTATGAGGTTTTCTTTAAGATTATTTGCCCGCATTACTCAAAAATGTTCCTCTTTAGATTGCATGACCTGATCAGCTAATGAAAACATCTTAACACGTTAGTTTACATTATAAAAGTATTTAGAAAAACTAAGTAATAAAATAATAAAGCATACATAAACGTCACACACCGAGATTTTTTTAATTCAGTTTCTAGATTGATAAAAAAAAGAAAAGCTTGCATATAAGTTGGAAATGCATATTTTCAACCAATTTGTTGAAATAATAAGTTGCAGACACTTAAAAACAACAATTTTTAAATATTTTCTTAAAATTGGTAAGTTGTAAAAAAAGTTTTAAAACTAAATAATAAATTTAAAATTACAGTAGCGCAAAAATTCTTGTGTTAAAATTGAAAAAAATAAATGAAAAAGTATGTTTTTATAGCTCAATATATATATATATATATATATATATATATATATATATATATATATATAATAAAATTTGATTCAATATTAAAATGGTATTTAAATTTTTTGATAAAAGCACATAAAAGTTAAGCACCCCGTGTATAAAAAAACAAGCTTATCAGAACCTTTTGACTATAGAATTTGCCTTGTATATTTATGGATTTATTAAAGAATGTTTGTAGTTTAATAAATCTAAACTAAATGTAAATAAAACATTTTTTATATATGTTATCACAATTTAATAAATTTTGTGATAACATATATAACTAGAGATTGCAATGCGTACTAAAACTTTTAATTCCTCCCCTCGCCGCAATTCTTGCAAAGCGTATAATTCGCAATTTTTAATCAAAAATAATCAAGTGACCAATTATTGAGTATGACAATTATACTTCAAAAAGACATGAATTTATTAACCTTAATTTATATGTCAAATATAAGTGTAAACAAATTGTATCCAACTTATATTATCGACATATGCAATAGGAGAAAATCAGCAAAGTGGCTGACCTGTCGTGTTAAATTTTGAATTGCTCAAATGGGGAAAACAAAACCCGCGTGAAATGTCAAAAAACTAACTTAATACATATTTACTAATGATAGAGATGTTTTTGTTCACCTTTTTGGTTATAAAAATTGAGAATTTTAGTGACTTTTTTCCAAAACTACTTACAGATCACTTCACACTGATTGACACTAATCACGTGGGTTTTTGTTTTCCCCATTTGAACATCTTAAAAGCACCATCTATTCTTTCTTGATTTTCGCCTATAAATATTTGCAGAATTTTAACAAATTATCTTAAAATAAATACCAAACTTATATTTTGAATGAGTCTATCGCATTTTTTTGTACAAATTAATCCTAAATAATGATTTTATTGTCCCGTTTGCATTTAATATGAATTGCTATATTTTGAAGAAACTTACTCATATCTTCTCAACAACTTAACTTATCGTAACCATTTTCCGGAGGGCACAACTAGAGCTGGTTTGCAAGGTACTTTGGAAATATCACTTTAGCTTCTATATTTGTTTAGTTATGCCTGCTGACACATACATACACTCATGCACTCATACGTAAGCATACATACATAGATAGCAACAATGATTAAAGATTTTTAAATTTGTGCCAAAAAAAATCTAGAAATTTTATAATATTTATGTTTTTCCAGCCGTTGAACACTAAAAATAACTAGATTATTGTTTTTATCCTATAGACGTTCATTATGTTTTGACGGATGAATTTATGAGGTGAATGTTTATAGGTCATTCTTATAAAATATTTTCTTTTTGAATAATTAAATTGGAGTAAATTATTATTTCTTATGATATATAATGTGCAGTAAATGCTTTGTTTGTTTTTTAATAATATATATCCCGCTATTAATTTATATTTGTTCCGTCTATGAAAAAACTCCATTTAGTGGATTTACATGTTACATACATACGTATACACCTACATATATACATACATACATACATACATACATACATACATACATACATACATACATACATACATACATACATACATA
>JARJEC010124597.1:0-10253 GCA_030264575.1 Tachinus sp. AB-2021
ACAAAGAACAAAAGAAATATATTTAATTAAAAAAATTGATTGAATCGACCGTTACTAAGTAATAATTCATAATGCACGATTTGAAATAAACTATTATGTTTTTTATCTCAATTTATTTAGTCACACCGTGACTGCAGTTTCGACTGAACCTCAGTCTTCATCAGACTGTGTGACTAAATAAATTGTGATAAAAACATAGTAGTTTATTTCAAATCCTGCATATATTTAATTATTTCTTTCATTTGATGAAACAATTATAAATGATTTATTATTTTAAACATAATTTATTGGAAACCGATTATATAAATTATGATTTTGATAAAAAAATTTAAGGAATAGAACAATGTGTTTATTTTTAATGAAAATTACTTTTTATTTCAGGTCCAATCTAAAGTCAATAACGATTTTATGCCTTGGAATTGATTGGTATCAAATCGAAGTGCACTATCTCCACAATAAAGGTAATTTATGTCTTTTATACTATTTATTACGGTCATTAAGGATTTTACGCTTCTATTGTTTTTATTTCTTATAATTCAAATTACTTAAATGAATGAAATATGATGATTGTTATTGGTTTGACATATTTACAATGTACAATATATTATATTGTATTGATTTGAAAGTATCCTTCTGCGATTTCAAAATTATCGAGGGAACCAAAACACACCGATTCTTGTCAATGTATTGTCTATATTATAATGAATAGTGCATTTTTAAAGTTTTTTTAAAGATATTCAAATTATCTAGTGTCAACTAAAAAATTTAAATAAGTATCACTCGAGTAGTTTTGACTTGAACAAAACGTTTTGGTATAGGGGTTATACCAAAACGTTTTGTTTTCGATAGAAGTTTGCAGTAGAAGTTTGTTAGGGCAGCCTTCACGGGCTAGCCAGAAAATTAGTGAGACGAGCTCGTACGAGTAGTCGAATAATACTGGCGAGGCAGATAAATACCTTAACCGACGGGTACATTATATAATAGTTTGTTATATTTTCACCATTTTTTTTATAAAATATATTTTATATAGAAACACCAGCGTACATTGTACTGGAAGAGACAATATAAGATAAAGTCAGGATTGAAGCTGGAAAACGAGCTATAAAGTGTGAAGAGAAATGATTAACTCATCTTCTTACCTAAAAGATAAGAAAATACTATATAATAGAGGGCAAAAAATGAACATAGGAGCCAGTATTCCACAAGGATTGAACCTCGGAGCTATCTTATAGAACCTTATGTACGACGGAGTACTAAAAGTAGCGCTGAAGGTAATTGCTACTTTGATCGCCTTTGCAGATGACTTTGCTTTGCTTGTCATGGCGGAAAACATAAAAGATATAATAATATGCACGAACAAATGTTTTTATGGAATTAATGGATAGAGGGATTCCAACAAACTGGTTCTGGCACACGAAAAACATTAATAAAATCTAGGAAATGGAAATGAAAACGTAACATTTGAACTTTGTGACACAGAGATAAAGCTGTAAACATTGGTTAGCTATTTAGAGCTGTATTTAGACAACCGTAGTAAATTTAATATCCATGTTAAAGAAGTATCCAAATGTAACAAATGTTTGAAAGAGAAAATTAAAGTAAAAATGAAAAAAATGGAGGAGAATACTAAAAGCTACTTTAATATGAGTGTATATGTAAGTGTAGAAACAGAAAAAATAAGAACAAGTGGAGGACGTACAAGACAAGAAAGTAATACTCTAGTAACGATAGTTGCGCAATTTTATTTTAAAGGAGGCTACGCTACCATTGTACATGTAGAGAGTGTTAATTTAATAAAGAAGCATAAAAATGGGATTTTAAGGGTTAGGTGTGAGAATGTCCTCATTCTCAACCGAATATTGCAAAATGAGAAAAGGGGAAATGGAAAGGAAGGTAGTTCTAAAAGGTGATGGACGCTGACTATAATGGATGAATACAGTTCTGAAAAGAAGAAACAAAATGGAGGAAAATTGTAATATATTAAAATACAGAATTATGTTTAATTATGGACTGCGATCGTAAAGAGCTTGTGTACATGATAACAAATAATCCTTAAACAACTTTCAACAATTAGATATTATGAAAAATATTTTGCCGTTAGCAGCCTTATGGAACTTGTTGCAAAAACAGATGCCTTTTTAACAACAACAGTTTTTGTCTGTATAAATTGAATAACTCATCTTTAACATTATGCGAATTTAACTGGGGTAGCCGTATCGGGCACAAGCAATACAAAACGCCGCCGTCACCGCAGTTGTCTTTGTGATAGATTTATAGAATGCCATGTATATAGGTAATTGTTTATTGTAACTACAGCAACATATTCTACTAAATTAAAAATTAATACCGTATATTTTGTTAATAATTGTAATATTTGTATTTGTTAAGTTTTACCTAACTGGCCATCGATCTCGAAGACCCTCAGGTATGTGTGTATATGGATGTGTGTGTGGCAAATGGTACCTGTAGACAGGGGCCATGCGGTCACCCATCCAAGTGTTGGCCGTGCCTAACCTTGCTTAACTTTTGCAAAAATTTGACATCTGCCGTAGTGAATATACCACCCCGGCAGTTTACTAATAATATTATACAATATATTAATATAATATAATAATATAACATGTGTTTATTAGATTTACTCGTATTCATCATTATTTTTATGCTCAAGTGGGACTAAATTTGGTTCACATAACATAGTCATTATAACAAGTAGCCATAATAATACTGACATATTTCATTCTTAATTATAGAAGATAAAAATTTCCAACCCATATCATTTCTGCAGAATACCTTTCCTGGTTATTGGATTGAATTTATGACCGGCGTTCGTTGCCCACTTGTTGGGCCGAAATGCCAGATTTACATTTTTACAGCTTCCGTTCGTATATACCAACAAAAATACAAAATGCGAAATTATTAATTTCCATCCGAGCTTTTAATCGATCGCACGCCATTTATTCCGGGGGCGGCTGTAAAAAGATTATATTGTTCCATCACGTGCTTTCCAATTTAACGGCCTCAGGGCATCGGATTTATGAAGTAATCCGGCCTTATTTTTATTATCATTACGTGCGAAATAACTCGATGTTTTCGCTAATAAATTTATTGGTCCGATGAGGGAGCGGGGTGCCCCATAGCCCGGCACCAAGCAAAACACCCTTCGGACCAAGCCACTATTGATCTCGGATGCGACGCCCGTTCACTAGGGGTTTACAGCTCTCCGCTTACAGAAGAATTCGTCTAGCGGAAATGGCTTTATTCCGCGGAATGAATATCCGAAGGATAAACAAGGAGCTACCGCGAAAATGCGCATCGCAATCACAATTTTTCTGCTGCATCGTTCAAACTTTCTCATCCATGTACACACGCTATTTCATGTTGTTTGCAGATTAAATCCAATAAGAAAGAAAATTACCGTATATTGGAATTTAATTATAAAATTTTAATAATATTTTTTCTTGGTATTTAGCTTTGAAATTTAACATTTTTGACAAATTTAGGTGTACATTTTGACACATAATGTGCCGATTAAAATTAAACTATAAAACCATTTCAAGATAGTTTCTTTGGGAATCCAAGAAGCGCCGGATACGCTGATGCTATTCTTTGTGGTAGTTGGAACATCTTCAATATTTTGTATTGTTTCGAATTGGCATAGCTTGTACAGTAAGTTAGGACTAAGGTCGGGTTAATAATATAGTAGTTTATATGATTTTTTCACTTTGTCTACTCTTTGAGAGAAAAGTGATCCGTAACCAAAAGTTGCATTTCTTCTAATCAACACTTATATTTACAAATTATATTTGATTTATGATTTACTTATTTTAACTTCTTTTGCACTTTGAAGACCAAAATAAGCAAGGAAGGGTTACTTTTGGTTTGTATTAAATTACATATTTTTTACTAATAATAACACGTTTTAGGAAACTAAAATCAACAATGTGTCCTAAAATGGAAACGAAACGAACGTGTTCTTTTGATCTTGATTTTTTTTGTTGTGACCATTATTGAGTAAATTAATTATTACTATTAAGTGTCAACTCACAGTCGAAGAAATGGCGATAAATTAAGTAAACATTTATTTTATCAGTTAAACAGCAACGTCATAAACACGCCGAAGTTTTGTAAAATTAAATAGCACTCTGTAATTCGAAATCATTACGACACTTTGTGAACGCACTACTACAAACAAACTGCAAAAATTTATCGAAATGGTTTTTTTGTTTTCCGTATTTGTTTGTTTTTTTGTTCTTATTTTATTTACATTATTGCCTTTATTTAAGCCTACGACATGTGATAGCGGGGTGTTGATGAAACAATACTTTATAACGTTGTACAAAATATTTTTATAGTCCATTCTAACTAAATTGTTGGCTAAATGTAGTTCCTTCAACGTGCGGCTACATCTCGGATTGTTTGTCTTGATAGGGTTCTAAATTATATCTTTTTTAACATGAAATCTCTTGACCAATTTTTGCTGTGAGATCCCAATTTTGTGTTTAGCTGTTTGAATCAGTCTCCTCTCTCTTAACTGGTTAAAAACAATTTACACGTTGTTAATTTGCTTATGTTTTGATCTCGGTAAATATCGACAATTTCTCGTTTGAAAATTTTTCTACCAATAAGATTATAAATACCTTGACGAATGTCAATTTTAAAATATATTCCGTGAAGCAGATATTTAAAAGACAAAAATCAAAAAAGGTGCATTTTACGATATAAGCTAAGTACAGGATGCTTACAATTATTATTATAATTTTTTTAATTATTTACAGTTTTTTACTATTCTATTAATTCATTATACAAATTATTACGAAAACCTAGTTTACAAATTTTGCGGTAATTTCAACTTGAATTATTTGCTTTACAGATAATACTTGGGCATTTCATGTGTGCGGTCATCTACGCACAAAATATATGTAACAGTATTTTTGAAAACACGTTGAATTAACAGTTCTATTTTTTTAAATTAAACTTAACCAATATAAAAGAATAGGCTTTATTTTGCTTATTACAAGGGGATGCGGCTCCTCTTTTTTAAACAGTTTTATACACCATTCACTTTGCGCATATCAGAAAGTTGTTGAAATTCATATATTTTTTTCAACTTTCGTAAATTTATTTAAATCCTTGACTACTTCTACTTCCCTGTCATAGTTTTCTATTCAACTGCGGGTAATAACTAAAATCTCCCTTCTTGAGCATTCTCAATTTCCTCCTCAGAAATTTCTTTCTAAACTTCCTTGATCCATTTTTGCTACGGCACTTTTTTCGATTCGTCGCAAACTGTGTGAAGTAAGGACTTATATAAAAGTTCTCGTTGCCGCGGGACAAGAAGTTGCGCCACTGACATCTGGCCACCATCACGTTTCTTATTTATACAGCGGCACGAATTTCGCTGATTTTATTTTCAATCAATATCTAATCGGATAACTTGATCGGACAATGGCGAAACGGGACACTGCCGCACGGAATAAAATAGGTCGTCACTTTGCAATGATAAAAGAAAATATAAAATAAGGGGAAAAGAGGTCAAAGATTCAGAGATGAAATTTAAAGTAATTTATAAGGGAAAGGTCAGGTGGATGCGATTGGTCGAATTTAAATCTAAATTGGAAAGAATATGCCCTGGAATTTGTGTCCGACCGACAATATATTTTTATTTTTAAGAATATATAATAATAACTTTTTATACTTTTATACGCTTAACCAAAGTTATGATACCATCATAAAAGTGATGAGTAATATTAAGTTATTTATTTATGAGCAATAACCAAATTGATGCGAGATGGTAATGATAATTTTAAATACATTGAAAATACATCACGCATTGTAATTTTACCTATACTATTATCTCATCTCAATCACCATTCCGAGTTTGAGTGACAGCTACTCTTACTTTTAAATATTGATGTATCACGATTATCAACTTTATGGTACTAATTATAACTTCATTTTAACGAGTAATATTTATTTTTATATAAATGTGAAAATAGATAGTTTAGAAAAGTTACTATAGCAGTAATAAATAAGTTTGAAATAGAGTTTTTGGAGTAAAATTTCTTCAGGGCAAAATTGAAATCTATCTCAATTCCTGATCGATTTTATATCTTCTCTGTTTTTCGCGTCAAGTAATTAATAATATTGGTCAATGTCAGATACACAACCTTATATTAATGTAAAGAAATCTGTTTAAATTATTAAATTAATTTACTTTGATACACATTTAATAATTTATTTGTCGACCTTGGTGGTAGAACGTAACGGTTGAATGACCGTCTACAATACGTTATATATTATTAATAATTGTTGACGGTTTCGGGTTAGATTTCCGCGATTAATATTTTTTTAATAAAAACTACTAAATATGTTGCTTCTGCTGTGTGGTTTTAACACACTTACACTTATTTCTATATTGTTATTATATGTTACAAAGTTGCTTAAGAGGGAAATTCTTTGCACTTCACTAACATTTTGCCAACAATTTCAATTTTGCATATTATTAAATGTTTACATAAACTTTGTACCAGATCATTGAATAACATTCTATTTCGACATTTTCTATTTTTAACATAAAGTCTGATTCGGACTACGCCAGTATAGTAGCGAGTGGTGAGTGACCTACTTACAACTAAACAATTTATAATAGATTTTACTGTTTACTCGATTAAATTTGTCTGATTTATATATTTAGTTACTAAACTAATCGCTACTGTATTAAATTGCGTTTCCAGTATTAAACATATTATATTTTATTACGATTCCCACTTTCCGTATGATATAAAGTGGAGAGTTTATATCCGTAAGGACGATCCGCTCGGGTCATCCACATTATTATGGATCCCGCTTAAAATTTCTATTTATAATTTTATTAAAAAATATGACTTAAAGCAGTGTTTTAATTGTTTGTTTTTAATATTTTTTATTTAAAATATCAAAATTGTTAAAAATAAAATGTCAACAACTGAAGATATAAGCAAAAATTGCAAAACTTACCAAATGTGCAAGTAATGCTTTAGGCGTACATGTTGTAGGAATGTTTTCATGTTTATTAACATCAGCGAAAATTTAATATTTCTACCATTTTGAGCTATGGAATTGAAATTTAAAAAAATAACTTTTAAAAAGTGAAATATACGAAGGTAGTCCGAAAACTATCGTACCTAACAAAGAAGAATAAAAATTCGATAAAATATTTATATATTTTTTATTATATATATATATATATATATATATATATATATATATATATATATATATCCATTTTTAGTCAATATACGACGTCTTTTTGACGAATAGTGTGACTTAATTTTTCTCTATTTTGTCTACATAGATTGCGGAAGGCAGAATGCCTAGCTCTGCGTGGTGGGTCGTGGGGGTAAAA
The DNA here is from genome assembly GCA_030264575.1 of Tachinus sp. AB-2021. Classification (NCBI taxonomy): domain Eukaryota; kingdom Metazoa; phylum Arthropoda; class Insecta; order Coleoptera; family Staphylinidae; genus Tachinus; species Tachinus sp. AB-2021. Next base: position 7,385 of record JARJEC010124597.1, read on the forward strand.
TTAAATAACAGTGGTTGTCGTTAACTGCCGGATATATTGTAATTAAAATCTTAAATAACAAAATATGAACCACTGTTACAAAACTATCAAGTATTATAATATATACATTAATTGAATTATAAGAATTATCTTAATAATTTGCTAATATATTAATTACCCAAACAATAGTTTATATACGCATATTTAATATATAATAACTTTCTAAGTTTTCATACACAATACACAATTATATAGTAATCATTATAGTCGTGCAATTAATTTACATGTTATGTATTATTGCACATATGGCAATAACAAATTACACAATAAATTTGAAATTAATGATAATTATAAACATATAAATGAATATTGCAGTAATTTAATACAATAATAATCAACCCGACCGTACAAATACATCCGGATGTTTCCGTATATAACGTATCCCACAAGGCTTTCATCAGGCCAAAATTCAATCTTTGGAAATTACAATCATCCAAGTCAAATTTTATAATCCTTTACTGCATTTAAACATTCGAGATTTACATGTGGAGGTCTAGACAATTATTTTTCTACTCTTGTCGTTGATTTTGAAAATTCACAATCACACATGCCACAATTTTGTTACTACTTTAAAGCCTACAAAGATGCTGGTTAGCCCCCATTAACACACAATTTAAACACTTAAACTAATTCTTCCGACTTGAAATAGTTAATAATAATTAATTGAATTGATACCTTAAGTGACATTGGCTTATTTGTTCTATTGCTGCAAAAAATTTTAATGATAGCGCTTGAAAATAATTTGCGATCCCGACCATCTTACAATATTTGTTTGTAATGGTCCCGCGGTTGCATACGTTAACACTCCACTATTACTAACAGCAACTACCTAAATTTTTATAAGTTGAATGGATATTTAACCACAAAATTAATAAACTATATTCGTGCAATATTAACGACAATTAATTTTTTGAATTTTATCAAATATACAGGTTGTTCCATTTTTGTACATTTGATGATTTTCAATTCTCTATTCAATAGCATTTTGTAGATTTTCTTTATTATTTTCTTCACCTCATTTGGTCGAGCGCGGCAATCTTTATTTTGAAAATTTGTACGGCTTCATTTAAATTTTGTTACTATGTCGGTGCTGTAAACAAAGCAACAGACAAAAGTAGAATATAGCTTCACTTTAGGTTCAGCTAAGGCTTTTCAAAATGAAGTATTATAGCAATGACCAATTTTGTGCATGTTTTCACTGACAGCATTCACTATTGATCGCTGCCATACAAATGCTAAATAAATAACGTAAAATACTAGTGTTGTCAAATTACAAACTTAAACTTTAGGTTTGTACGTTCTACCATAGTTAGTATTTCAAAGAATCTCTACAGGGTGGTTGGTTTTTCTTTGTCCAGCTTATGTCTGCTAAGCTAATAAAAATATCAAAAAACTATTTTTATAAATGTTGCTTGGTTCATTATCAGCTATTTATATAGATAATAATTTGCAGTGCCACCTCCGGCTTTACCGGAAGTAATATTAACTTTATTTTTTTAAATAGAACACCCTGTACATTTTATTATGTTTGAATTCCCCGTTTAATTGTCATTAAAAAGGGTAAGAAGACTTATATGCCTAAGGTCAATACTTACTGATATATTACTTGTCAACTTGGTGTAAGTATTTTAGAGCAGGCTATGCCATATCTTCATTATTTTTAAAGATAACGTAATAATTCATTGAAACAGCGATATTTATTTTAGTGTTTACAATTTATTTCAGAAAATATTGTATTAATCCCATTTCCGATTTAGCTGGAAATAACTTAAATTTTGTTTCATAAAATTTTTGTGTTATTAATAAACATGCAGTTATAACTGTATTTTCAAGCTTCTCTAGATTTTGGGAAGATTTTTTATAAACGTTATTCTTTAAGAAAACTTGTGCACAGGTACGTATTTGGAATAATGGGTGGATAGGGATACTGGATAATAAACTTTTTGGACATTATTTTTACGACTAAACCAGGACCGATATTACTCTTTTTGCAAAATAATTTTTAAGATTATATCTAAAATCTTTTACTAAACGTAAGGTAAACTTTATGGTTTCAACATGTTGGGACTCTTCCTCATAATGCTGGTCGAGTAACTAATATTTTAAATAACATTTTTGTTTTCAAAATTGGATCGCTAACTGAGGACCCGTTTTGTGGTCGGCTAGATTTATCTATTCTAGATTTCTTTGTGTGGGGTTTCTTGAAAAATCAAGTTTATGAAATACCTCCTCAAAATCTCAAGGAGCTTAAAAATAAAATTAGAACACCTGCAATGCTGCAAGATTCATTCTGCAAATTATAAAATTAAAACTCCATAAATATAATAGGAAATGTATTTTATTCAACTATATATATATATATTATTAATACAGAAATCTATAAGTATAATGTGAGAAAAATATTTGGCATTATAACTTGTAAGCATGTGCATTTAAAAAAAATATTATTCATTTATATATTGTTCATTATAACGGTACAATTAGTATCTTTTAAATGTTTTCTAATTTTTAATGTTATATTTTTAATAGAGTTTGTGATGTGTAATGGTGTACGTATATTATTATTAGTAGGAAATTTATGATTATTATTAATTAAATGTGTAACAAAATTAGATTTTTCTTTATTTTTATTAATAAAAGCTTTTAAATGATCTTTATATAAAATTCAAAATTTGTAATAGTTTGTCCTATATAAATTCCCTTGCAATCAATGCATTTAAGCTTATATATTCTGAATTATTTAAATAATTTAACTTTTCTTTTGCATTAAATAAAAGACTTTTAAATTTTAAAGTTGTTTTAAATAATATTAATTAATTAAATAATAAAT
>JARJEC010124605.1:0-15024 GCA_030264575.1 Tachinus sp. AB-2021
TGACAGTGACAAAATCATGAGTGACAGTAACAATGTGATGCACAAAAGTGCATAGCTTTCTGTAAAAAAAGGATTATGATGTTTCACATCTACTAGAGGGGCTAGTTTTAAAAATGTTATTTTAACACAAACGGTATTTTAACATGTTTTGACGTCACACGTAAAATGTTATAGTTGTGATAGGTTATCTTGCCTTGTTTATCCTAGATACCGCGTGGATACCATTTTCATTACTTCAAAACTAGACCTCCAGGTCTAAGGCTGTACACTGAAAATCCATTGTGTATAACGTATTGAACTAAAACGCAATTTGCATCGCCACCCAACACTTTCAACCCCATGGGTTATTTCAATGCCAAGGACAGTGAGTGCTGGCAACAACATGGATCACGTGGGTTTTGTTTTCCCTATTTGATTTTATTTAACACTAGAGGTCAACCACTTTGCTGATTTTTACCAAATAGGTAATATGTATAGACGTTTTTCAAAATATATTCTTGATTCCCCTTCAAAATAGACTCCATAAACAAGCAAGTGCACAATACTTGCCATACTCAACATCTATTTTATAAATTCTGTTAACTTCATTGTTAATATCAAGTCATATTAATAGGTTGCAATACGATCGTTATAATCAGTATTCACATATTTAACGAATGTTTGGTAATACGTTCACATTGTTAAAAATGACTTTTACAAATTTGAATAATCAAGAATAAGAATCCAGTGCAATAACACTCAACAAAAATTCGCTAAAATAAACTAATATAAGTTTTTAAGCCCACAATGACAAAAAAAAAAGTTAAAAGTAGTGTCAACATTTACAAAAGAGTATTGGTCTGTTTTAACTCCCAAAAAAACTAAAATCAGCGTCTTAATGACAAACATATATTTAAATTTTGTGGCAAATGGAGAGTGGAAATGAGGTGGACACTCATGGGTGTTCCATTCAGCCAAATGGCATAATCGCACGCCAATGGAACGATGTGAATGGAGAATCTTATTGTGATTTGAGTATAGTAAATTTTTTTGTCACTCTATTAAGGTAATGCCGCTCCACGTCGCAGCATTTGGACGCCGCAAATTTCCAGCTTAAGAAACATAAGATCCACCGGTTCCAACCTTTTAAATGAGCAATCAGTTCCAAGTACCTCCCCATAAACCACCATGAACAAGGTCGCAGAGAAGCTTATTCTCAAACGTCTTGTCCAGCGTATCAGTGAACAATACTTTACGCTTATTTTTCAAAATAAAGAATCTGGGATTCTCAATATATCAAACGGTTAACCTTCGATTTTGTTTCACTTAGATCTATATATATAAAAGTAGATAAGAATTTTTTCTTCCCTCAAAATTTAACTTTGTACTTTTGTTGATAGCCCTTTCTTGCATAAAGAATATAAAGCGCCAGAAATCTATCTAGAACACTAAATATATCTTGCAGGCAACCAGTACAACGCAAAGCTGGCAATAAAATTGAGTAATCAAGTTTATAATCAATTATTCAAAATCAAATGCATACAATTGTTTCACTCTTCATAACAGATAATCATTTCCATATCGCTTTGAAACAAAAATGAACCAAATAATTAATTAACATGTAACGCCACTCCAAATATTAAACTAGTCAAAGTGAGTGAGTATATGAAGAATATATTTATGAAATCAATATTTTAACATATCATCATTGTACTTTGTCCAACGATGTTCAAAAAACCTCATCATAAACGAGACTTGTAAAATTAGTATCAACGATGACCTTCACTTCTTCACCATACAAAAATTGTTGCCAACCTAAGACAATTTTGAACTTATAAAATAAACGATAAATGGACGTCAGATGAAGCTACATTAAGCAATGGCTTTTTGAAATGGCTTTTTTGATTTAGAGTAACCAAATGCGGCACCCATCTTGCTTCTTTTTTAACTTAAATAAACTTAACTAAAGTATTCAAAATTTCGCTGATTTAAGATGTTTACAATATTAACAACTTTTAAATTCGTCTATCAACATCAGATAATGGATTTTTTACCATTTCCTTTTTTGTGAGATTTCTTGGATTCCTGGCTTCAACTTAAATCTTCAAAAAATTTTGTACTTTCAATCTTTTCATTTGTAAAACTTTAAGCGTACGAATATCGATTTTTTTAACAGTTATTCACAAGAAATTATTTTACAGATTGATTTTATATTTTCTGTGTTGCTAAAGTTGCCAACTATAATTATTATTAAAAAATTAATTTCCATTTATTACAGCTTATCAATCATGATTTTCTCCAATTGCCTCCTAGAAGTTGTTTCCTTCTTACAGCTTGACTCATAAATATAAAACAGTCGAAAAGGCAAATTATCTTTTCTACTTTAAAACCTCTTTCTTTCTACGGCTCCCTTGGACGAACGGCTAGTCTTCATCAGTGAGACAGTCGTGAATTCAAATACCTTGACCAAAAAAAAAAAACAAAAAAAAAACAAACATCAGAATGGGCGCCAACCTAATAATTCAAATTTTGTTTTATTATTAATTTCAACTATTAAAGTGTGAATCCGAATGAAGTTCGTCCGACACATGATCAATCACATCATTTTTTCTTTATTACTAAAAATTAACACCACAAAGATGTTGAGTTCACTTAACAATTAAAACAGCTTAGACTTATCTGGAGCTATTCCGTTGCTATGTAAGCTGTATAGTGTTCCTGCATTTTTCATTCTCGTAATTTTTAATTTTATAATTATTTATAACCATCCCGTGCTCACTTTAATTTCAGATTAAATAATACCATGTTGTTTTGTCCATCATGCGATTAACAATTTCTCAGGACTTCTTCACTCGATCCTGATGAATTTGCAAAAGGCTTATCCACCTGAGGAATGTCTTATCCACCAGATTAACGAAATTTGCAAAATCAATTTCGGAACATATAATATTTGTGGAAAAATTGGCATACAAGATCGAATAATTTTTCAGCAAATTTTATGCACCAAAACAATTAATTGAAATTAGGAATATCGAAGCAATTTAGAAACAAATGAAGGACAAAAAACGACCATTACAACTTAACGAAAATAGCTCAATATAATTTTGTTTGCCTCAACGACAACAACAATATGTAGGTACCCACACAAACAAGGAGATGTGCTGGTCTTGCCGTTAAGCAAAGATCCCAACCTACAAAACCATTTTTATTTCGAAAAATGATACACAACACCTTTTATAAATAAAGAAATTTGAAAACCATTTTAGGAAAGCATGTCCTCAGTTACCTTCCAGCTAGCAGAAATAAAAAACCACTTATTTTAACAATGATTTAATGTACCCAAATATATATTTACATCATAACATATTTTGCGTTTAAGTACAAAAATCAGTTACAACAAGAGCATCACCGTATCATAAAAACATGAATTATTATTGCTTTATTTATTACAAATTTTATCATAAAAATTGTGCCACAAAAATATTCATGCGCATCACATATAAATTGTTCCATTCAAATTAATAAAAAATGCGACTATACAAAATTTAAATGCATATGTACAAAATTAAACTATCAAGTATTTGGAAGATTTAAGTAACATTAAAACCTGTCAATATATTTTACTAAGCAGAAGGCCGCTAAGAATAAACCATGTTAAGGTTTAAAACTCGCCTTGCCTTCGTAAGTACAGCCTGATCGTTGAATAATTTCTGTAGCCGTCCAAATGCCACATCTTATGCACACATCGTAGGATTGATTTTGAATAAATTGTGCCAGAAAACCACCAACAAATGCATCTCCGGCTCCATTAGTGTCCACCAATTTGTCTAGAGATAATTTTATTACAGGGAATTCAGTTATTTTTCCATTTTTTGCTAGGATGACTGGGTCTGAACCATTTGTTATAATTACAGTACGAGCTCTCGATTCATTCTGTTTTGGTAATTGACAAATTTTCAAAGCAATTTCCTTGAGATTTTTGGTACCAAAATTTTGTTCATTGGCAAATGTTTCAGCTTCCTGTAAAACGAATTAATAATTTGAAATTTAGCAATGATCACATTAATCATTGTTTTCATCAAGACAACGAATTGTCTTCATCTTAATTAATTAATATTATTTAAAAGATATGATTTTTATTTTGCAATATTTCGCTATAAACGTATGCAAATTATTGAAGAAAAACATATTTAAATATTTTATATATGGTCTTTCAAAATAAAAGGCATATTTAGATATTTAATGAATTTCATGCAAAAAAAACCTTCCAATTTTATATATTTTATATTGTTCAAAATAATTGACATATTTAGATATTTTATACAGGGTTGTTAACAATATTGGACTTATTTCGTTATTTGATAAAATTCTTAGCAAAAAACCTTGATTTTATATATTTAAACAGAGTTATTCAAAGTAATGAACATATAAGATATTTTATACAGAAATTGGCATAAGTATTTAGATATTTTATAGAGAAGAACATAGCTCAGGCGTAGACTTCGTTTTGAAAAATCTGTGGGTCAAATCTACGCTGTGGCAATTCAACTGCCACTTCAACCTTATAAATGTAACCTCACTTCTGAATAAGAATACGTAATAAAAATAACCTATAATGCAGATATAAAAAGAATAAAACACACAACACTCAAATAAAAAGAAAACCCTAAAAATATTGGGAGGTTATCAACCTGAAAAACGATCTAATAGTCATGAGCGTGCTACAGTAAACTCAGGGCAGGACTAAACCAAAAATGCCCTCGGATCAGATAACAATGATGCAGATAAGCAGGATAGATTAAGTATCGATAAAATAAAAGCTATAGATAAAGGAACAATAATTGCCTATAAAGTAATAATTAAAATAAGAACTCCACATTTAACTCTTAAAATGCACAAGGTCTTCAAAAAGGATTTCCTAGAAAAAAACCGAGTGGAAAACAAAACAAAGTCTTTACGACAGTGCTTTGTTTAAAAATCAAAAGAAACTCGCCAGAATCCCATCCAAGGAATGTTAAACATCGCCTTATAATAGATTACAACAGTGCTTCAGCTAGTAAAGTAAATCTAATTAATTCAATATACCAATATCTGGAATTGGCTCCAGAAATCACAAACAAAACAACAAAAAGGCAAAAACAAAACGCCTGAAGAATTAAACAATGTAAAAACTCCACCGATATTTGTTTCAGTGGTTGCAAAGAACAAAGGAATTTACCGTTATGGTAAATAAGACCAGTGCCACCATAGAAAAATATATTTTGAAAGTAATGAATCAAAACAAAATTAAAATAACAGCAAAAGATGTTAAAGCCTACCGAGCTGCCATTCACAATCTAAAAGAATATTATATGAGATCACGATTACCAATTAAAGCAAGACCGCAGTTTTCATGTAGCCATAAAAAATGTGCACACCACAGCAGATATTACAGACATGCACGAAAAAATTAAATAAAAATGGCACAATGTTCTTCCTGGATTAGAACCCCAAGACAATAGTCTTCGATATCTCCAACACTGTAAAATCAGGAATTACGCCCTTCTTGAGCTATACTTCAATGTGCTAACTGTTTACGACTAGAACATACCAAAAAATACTGCACCCATACCCAAAGAAGCATTAAATGTGAAAAATTCTACAAAAATAAAACATGCATGATCACCAAAAAAGAACAGCTGANAACATAGTATTATGAAATGCCAACGTCCTATGCAAGTATGGGCCAGAAGCATCAACATTTCTCAAGACATACAACATCAACATAATGCTTTTTTCAGAAACCCATATTATAAATCAAAGCTATCTTTGAATCCAAGAAATAAAGATTTACAACACAAACTACCCACCTGATACCGCCCATGGGGTATCAGCTGTTACAATAAGAAATTCAATAAAACATTACAAAGCACAAAAACACAAAACAGTAAACGAGAAAAATCTCGATCTGGTCTCGAAATTGAGATGGAGATCAAGACAAGATTTTTTTTTCAAAATCGAACTTGAGATCAAGATGACATTAAGACAAAATCTCGGCAAGATCAAAACGAGATCTCGACTAGACCTCACATTTAAAGAAATGTATAAATAAAATTATTATTTTAACAAAAATTTATTTAATAAATGTTATATTTTATATTATGTGTAAAATTTAAAATATTTTTTTAATCTTGTCAAGATCTCGTCAAGAGATGACGAGATTGATTTTTTAAGATCTCGACAAAACCATAATTTTTAATCTCGTCGAGACGAAATCGAGATTTGAGTAATCTCGTCTCGTCTCGCCTCAGCAGAAGCTCTACTCCCGGATAATAACGTCTAAAAGACGGACACGAGAGTTCGAAATTGCTTAAAAAAATTACTTAGATATTCTATCAACTTTCAAACCGATCTGGCCAATAGACAAAAATAAGATACAAAATGTCCTTCATTTCTGTGTTGTTAAAGGCATTCCCGCAAACCGTATGTGCACAGAACAGAACTTTGATCTCTCCTCAGATCATTCTCCTGCCTTAAATCACCTACATTTCAGCATAATCCACAAATTGAAGCAAGTCACTATCAGCAATAAGAGAACCAACTGTGACCTATTGCGCAGCATCCTAGACGTCTCTCTTAAAACAACTATCAAAATTGGCAATGCTGTGGAAAATCTCTTAAAAAGTATCCAATATGCAGCATGATAAACTACTCCTGTAATAAATATAACAAACAAGCATTAAGACCCATCCAATTTAATTAAAGAAGCCCTGCTGGAAAAGAAGAAAGTAAGGAAACTCTGGATGTCTATGACCACAAGATAAAGCTAAACAAGGCTACGTGGTACCTTAAGAGCATACAGAAGCCACTAAGTATTCTCTGTGGAATTCTACAACAAAACTCAAGATAAATCAAGAAAATATACTACCAGAATAAATGATGGATCATGGACAGGACAAAGACCGATAAACAGAAATCAGAACTATTTGCTGAGCATTTAGCAAAATCATTTCAACTATAAGCATCTAATATTTCACAAGCAGAAGGAGAAATCATTTCAGTCCTAGAGCAACCATATCAAATGACTCCGTCAATCAAGACAATAACAAAAGCAAAGTTAGGTGTATGATAAGAAAAAAACTAAAAAAATACCAAAAAATTCTGATAGTAGCATTCGCCCAATTATTTAACGCTATATTAGGAACTGAGCACTTTCCATTCCAATGGAAAGTGGCATATATAATCATGATACCAAAACCTGGAAAACCTGCAAACGAGGTCACATACCGCCCAATAAGTCCCCTTCCGATAATTTCAAAGCTGTTTGAAAAGTTGATTATCAAAGGCTAAAACCAAAAATATGCGTACTAAGTCTGATTCCAAAGCACCAGTTTAACTTTTCTTTTATATTTAACAGATATTCTTCGTGGTTATATATACAAAGAAGAGATAACTGACTTAAACCCAAATAAAAACAGTAGTACCAGAAGAATTCATTCTTGGGCCAGTACTCTATTTACTTTACGGCAGACATCCCAGAGACTCAAAATATTTTTACCGGTACATTCGCTGATGATACTGAAATCTTATCAACAAGCAAAATCCCGAAATTTGAATTTGAAAAACTGCAGAAGCTCTCAACAATATACATATATGGCTTACAACTGGAAAATCAAAGCCAATCAATCCAAATCACAGCATATCACTTTCACACTTCACAAAGAAACATATTCAAATGTCAATACGAACAATCACCCACTACCACAATCCAACAGCGTCAAGTATATCGGAATGCACCTGAATAGACGTCCAAACTGGAAGGTACAGATTTCTAAGAGAAGCAACTTGACTTGAAGCTCTCCAAATTATACTGGCTAATCAGACGCAAATTAAAACTTTCGATTAACAACAAACTAACAGTGTATAAAGTGATCCTAAAACCCATCTGGACCTAACATGAGGGTAAAGTTAGTGCGACAAATTTTCTGAAATTGATACAATTGCAATTAAAAACTCTGCGGACGATTACAGATGCCCCATGGTTTGTGACCAAACAAAACTCTACATAAAGACCTAAAGACTCCTTATGTTCTAGAAGAGGTCAAACGTGTGAGATATATATCTCTTGCGACTAGAATATCACCCAAACACACGTGCTTCAATCTGCTTGACAATAGCGAAACATCACTCTTAACCTAATAGATATAACTTATTAATACTATGTTTATCATTTATATTATAATTATAATACTTTTAAGACTAGTCAATCTACAAGATACTTTATTGTAAGTGATCAACCGCCCATTTTGTGTGGTATATCAGGCAAAAATATTTAAAATTTTGCTTACTGCCCTAAGGAAAATTGTAAAAATGTATCATAAAACATTAAAAAACTCAGCCTTATACAAATGAGTGCTCAAAAAAGCTAAAAATAATTAACAAGTGTAGTGCTTGTCGCATTGCCTCCTTGATATGGCCAGGTCAAATTTAAATAAGGCTCTACACCCATTTAACCCATATGTTGTCTTATTTTAATAGATGTTTGATATGGGGTTGTTCAAAATAACACGTATTTAAATATTTGATACAGGGTTCCATTCAAACTGTCAAATTAAATCGAAATAACAAAAAATATATATAAAATTCCATTTACAATTCGCAGGATATCCAGAAGTGATACTGACCTCATAAATAAACATTTTTTATGTATTTACACTTACATAAATTTCATTTGTCTAGCTTCATAAATAACAAAATAATACAGCCTTCCCTATGGCTTGGGTCGGCCGATTTAATAGAAATGACTTACCGTTTCATTTCCAAATAATAAGTCTACATAAGGCATGGCTTGCATTAATCCTTCTTTGTAAAATTGTGAAATAAATGGAGCACTTAAATTCATTATAAAGGTCCGATCGTGTGCCAATGCATATTTTGCCACTTCCAATATAGACTCCAGGCTCACGGTTAGAAAAAAGCCCTGTAAAACAATCACTATTACTAATGGAAAATATGAAAAAAAATTAAATTAAAAATACGCTGTGCAACGTAACAAAATTTCTAATAATAATTCAAATGATAAGGTACTCAAAGTAATGAACACAACAAATGTAAAGGTACGATCTATCTACTACATTTAAATGCTGTGATTAAACACAAGCAATTAAACAAACCAATCGAAAGATAGTGTTCTATTGACAGTGACAAGTTGTAACAAATTGCAAGCTTGCGATTAATTTCTTTAATTGCATGCGATTAATCGCAGTATACATATCATACCTTAAATCCGTCAGTTTGACTTACATGCTGTTAATTTGATTATTTAAAATAATATTTGATGTGTGCATTAAGTTGCCAACATTATTTATTTTTTATTTCATTAAAAATTTTGCTACGTTGCCAAGCATAACAAAAACTTTAAGAACCTGGTGAGCATTTAGAATTAAAATTTTCATTTTCTTTTGGTACAAAAAAGTTACCTAGCGTTTGTCCGCGTGATAATCTACACCCTGTATATGTCGCACCTACACTATAGTATACATTTAAAAAATATTAAAGAAATTATATACAATATAAATTTTAAAACAAAATTTGTTTGACCTCCTCGAAGATTTTCTAAATCCATTTTTGGTTACATTATCAACGCATTCTTTATTAAGAGAGAAACCAAATTTCAGTTTTAAATTTTCACAAATGCACTTTAAATACAAAATTAAAATAGAAAAAAGCAAACTATCATTATTAACTATTCTTCACTCAATATCATTTTATTAATACTAAGTGCAGTTCACTCATTTTAAGCTGGGTGGGAGTGTTCTAGCAGCATTAGGGACTGAGACAGATCATCGGTATACTCCCGAGATAAAATTGAGTTTTCAAACATTTAACTTAAAACTATGTAAAAGCTGCAAAACCGTTTGGCGAGAGTTATAATTTTTCTTAAGCTAACTATGTGTACTGTGAGAAAAATGTATATTATCTGTCACAAACTTCACAATTGGCATATATTCTTCCAACTAACTAATCGCAAAATCGACGTGTCAGAGTTCAGAATAAAATGCACGGGCTGTAAAAAAGCAAATTTAGCAATGCAATAAAATATTTGCAACAACAATTAAAATAAGCTTATAATTTTATCGAACTGTAAAATTTGTATATTGTCAAGATATGTGTACTCATACAACGCTTTATGAATTCTCGTTGAGTGGTTTCACAATGATAAAACTAAAAGTAGATAGATAAACTTACAGAAACATAATAAAATTGGGCAGAATCCACTTTTTTTTTATTCTCCGCTTTTCGTATGTGATCGACGGTGAAACAATTAGCAGCAGCTAAATTTGCACATAATGACCGATGGTGACCCGTAATGAGACAAGCACATGTTCCAGTCGATTCTTCACTGTTGTATTGATATTGTACGTTAACACCATCATCTGTAGCCCTATCTTCCAATATTTTTGAATACTCGTCCTCGCCCACACAGCCAAAAAATGTTGTAACTTTAGGTTTCTCTAAAATCCATTGTGCAACTCGCAACGAATTCTGCACACTACCACCTGCAATGTAGTCAACTTTGTACTTTTCGGAAATTTCTTTATATAATGGCTTATGTTTATCTTCGGCTAATATGGCATCATTTGGTTTCATATCATATTTATCCAAGAATTCATCGTCGACTTTAGCGGATATATCCAGAAGAGGATTGCCCATACCCAACAGCAAACCTTCCCTGTGTGAATAAAAATATATTAGAAAAAATACTTTTAATAAAATACAACTTACATCTTGCCAATTTGTTTGTTACAAATGAAATGAATTAGTATTAGAGATAGATAACATTTATGTTAAATGTCAAGGCTTGAGGGGTCAACTAATCTTATCAAACATAGATTTTAATAAATAACTAGTACTTATTGTATAGATGCAAATAACATAACCTATTCTGAGGAGGTTACCTTATATTTGAAATTTCCATGATTCCTATCGATTTTCTATAGTATTGTGTAAAGGAAATATAGGCGTCTCTTCTTTCTTAAAATGATTATGATTGCATTATATTCTGTGGTTGAATGGTGTTTATTTGTGCTGATATTAGATAAAAATCGAAGCCTTAGCAAAAAACTAACGCACCTGGCCTAGCGTGAAATGCGTGCGGCGTGTGCATTTATTTATATATTTCCTACTCTACCAAAAAGAGCATTATTATATGCATCCCAATATGCACCTCCCATAAATATTTATGAATTGTGACATAATCGAATGGTAATTGCTAGTAAATAACGATTATCTAATATATTTTGCACGTTTTACAACCAATTGCAGTTCGAATTATGTTTATTTTACATTATATTTTTACAAACGTCTTAAAATTATATAATTATTTGACATTCGTCATTTATAATGACTACATAATATTCTATTTTAATGTAATAGTCATACTATTATTATTACTCAAAAATGTCAATATAATTTCAGTCATTAAGTTACGTCAATTTCACGTTTCTAAATTATGTCTTTGGTCCGTGACACATTTTCGTCTTTGTAGCGTCATTTTTGGTCATAGGTTACATCATTATGTTCTAAAACATGACGTAAATTTGAAAGACAAAAAATGTCAGCGGCCAAAGACGTCATTTAGAAACATGAAATCGACGTAATTTACTGAATTCAAACTGACAGCAGTCAGCAGTGACGTAAAATGGACAAGCTGGTAGTTTTCAATAAACTTTCATCCAAATGATTATAATTAATCATAATAAATACTTTTTATTAGATGACGTTTACATTTTTTAGTTCGAATAATGTTAAATATCTAGATATCTTATAAGCTGTTGGTGCCATCAAAACCCCGTTACCAATAGCCATTGGCTTACTTATAATGATGTAAAACATAAACAAACTAATTTCACCTCACACTGGAAGTATGAATATTCACCAAAGTTATCTCTACTAACTTATTTTTTTGATTAATTACTAAAGAATAATTGCTATTATCATCATCATACTCAAGCTCAACATCATGCTCGTCGAAAATGAATAAGGCAAGGTTACTTTTGGCGTGTGATTCTTGAAAACATAATCGGCATGTGCGATGGAATCTGCAAAAAATATTTAGTGGCAGATGCTGTTAGAGAGCGCCTCATACTTTGTAAATCATTTGTTTGACGTACAAGGACGTCAGTATAATTGATATATCTTTAGAAATATGACGTTTTAAAAAATGACAGAAATTACAAAATAATACAGGTATTTATTAACGTAAATAATACAAATAGTTGACAAACTAATGATCTAAAAGAGATCTAGTTATTATATCTTACAATGCTGCAAATGTGGTCAAATTTTAGCGACTTTTAAATGGAAATTACTACAATATAACCTAAATATATTTAGGAGTTATCCATAGTTGCATATACAGAGTGACTCCATAGCCATAGTTTAATAGCGTAGTATTTTCAGAATTTTAACTTAAAAGTATCTTATACACATTTGTCCTAAGTTAAGGAATTATGGGCAATTTTAAATTGAACGGTGGTAAATCAATCTAGTAGACCATACACTTGTTTTGTTATATTGCTATGGTGACATTGTTTATTCTTTGACGTTGTAATTTTAAGATTAATTTAATACGGCCACATTTACAAATCAAGAATATGCCGACATTTGCTTTATTTTCAGATGCTAGGGTTGCTGAATAGAAGGGATTTTGAAAAAATATACAGTCTCAATTCTCGGGAATTATATTTGAGACTCGTGAAATTTCAAAATTAAAAATGTCAAAAAGTATCTAAAATATTTTGGATATTAGAATGAAAACGTAATTATTAACACACTTTTAGACAAACAAATCTCATTTGAGAGTTTAACAATCAAAAGAGAAATAACAAATATTCATTGCAGAAAATTTCAATAGTTTAG
The DNA here is from genome assembly GCA_030264575.1 of Tachinus sp. AB-2021. Lineage (NCBI taxonomy): Eukaryota > Metazoa > Arthropoda > Insecta > Coleoptera > Staphylinidae > Tachinus > Tachinus sp. AB-2021. The sequence goes on from JARJEC010124605.1 coordinate 12,880, forward strand.
TTTGACATTAGATAAATAGGCGACTATTAGTAAACGTAAGTTATAAAATGTAAAATATTGAATCACCTACAAAACAGGATTAACATAAAGTACTAAAAAAGTATTTAATATTGTTGAAATAACTGCAAATCGAACCAACAAGCTAGATTTTCTACCTCCATAAAACCAACAAGCATTACCTCCATAAAAACCAACAAACACTTTGTCACTCAAAATTTTGATACAAAATTTAGAAATAGATTTTCAAAGACTCATTAAATGCAGTGAGGTATTTGGATGCATATTTTTTAAATTAAAATTTATATTTTCTATTTCGGTTTAAAATATTTATATTATTGTTATGTTCAAACAATAATTATTTAATATACTGTTTTTATATTGCATTTTATTTTTATTAAGAATTTGTAAAATTATAACAGTTTATATTAGTATTTAAATTAGTTTGTTTAATTTCTCGAGTCCCGGGAATTCCCGGGAACGTCCTAACTGTTAGTCTCGTATCCCGGGAATCAAACATATCTCGAGACTCAGCAACCTTAACGGATACCTACTGTGACAGAAATGCAAAAGCGCTAGTGCGGGATATCAACGGAGGTTTCTTGTTCGAAGAGTACCTAATAAGTGTTCATAAATGTGCATCGTTATTTGACAGAAAAAGGCAATTTTCCTAAAGCTGCCGCAGAACGTCCCGTACAGCAATAAGAAGCTAAACATGATTGAAAATAGTCCCTCTATTAGTATATAAAAATAGCTAATCCTGTTCATGTTAGTAAAAAAAGTATGGAAAACATTGCACATATTTGGTTTGTAGCCACATCACATACAATTTGTTCAATATTTACTACCAACAGACTATGTAGCTACTATTGACTTTTGTTGTTGGTTGGTTGCATACCAACAGCGTTGTGGACAAATTATGATGAAATTAGAAATACCAGAAATTTACATTTATGTGCACCCTTTTGAAACCAGCAAAACACAGTTACAACCTTGATTTTCCGTGAATGTTCAAAAACGTTTAACATCCGAGCATTATTCAATTTGTTATAAAATGAGTTGCAGGATTAATGGAAAATGTTCCAGTTTAGAATAGACATGATGTGCGGCTTTAAGATGGTGGCGCACCACCTGATTTTGGTGTAAATATGAAAGGATATTTAAATAACAAGTGTAATAACCGGTAAATTAGAAGAGAAGGTACAGTTCTCTAACTATTATTTTTAGTCACCCCTGAAAAATTTAGTCTATTCAAATAAATCACAAACCAGAGATGAGTTAGTTCAAATTATTATGGCTGCAGCTGCATCCATACAGATAACTCAGATACTCTTCAAAGAGCTACGATTTCAATTATTAGAAGAGCAAGAATGTGCTGTCAGGCAGCGGAGAGACATTTTGAATAAAATCTTTAATTAAATTTGTGTTAGCAATAAAACATTACATCAGTTTATTAAACAATGGTTTTATTCGTTAAATTTAAAAGTGCTCATAACTTCTAAAGTTTTGATTTTTGTACTAAAGTGTATACGGTACTTTTGACTTAAAATTGTTTTAAGCTAAAGCCATCAACTCACGGGACACACTGTATATTTGATATAAAATTGAATTCAAATATTATTTATAGTGCAGGAAAAATAGACATTAAAATGTAACAGGCTGATTTTTCTTATTAGCCTGTTACAATTTCCAGCTCAGGAAAATTTTCTGTCGTTTGTCTGGACTATTATATAATATGCTTTATTAATTAATTTTACTCGACTGGTTTGGCATTATCGTTATTTGGCTACCTATGAATGCTAATTACGGTTGAGGGTTATGATTGTGTTGTGTCGTCTCTTGTAATGTACATCCTTATACTTATAATACTTTTACTTATTAGCTTTGCTTTTTTATGATTTTTTTAATTAATATGTTCAAAACTAATAGTAACTGTCGCAGGTTGTTAAGAGTTCGTATTTTTTAATAACAGGGATGCAAATAATACAACAACTCCATCTAATGAGTAATAATATATTTCAAACCCAGTCAAGAAAGTGTTTTCTTGCAAACCCCGGGCAAAGATGATGATAAACCGAGCAGTAGGCTTGTAATTGGCCAAGGTCTGCAGGGTCACTTTCTTAACCCGGTATCTATCGCATGACGGTT
>JARJEC010124623.1:0-13052 GCA_030264575.1 Tachinus sp. AB-2021
TGTTCTAGACTAACTGTCTCTGTCTCTCTCTCTCGCTCTCCCTCTCTCTCTCTCTCTCTCTCTCTCTCTCTCTAGATAAGCATATTATATATATATATATATATATATATATGCTTATCTATCGTACTGGGCTCCATGATACAACTAACTGTCTATATATATATATATATATATATATATATATATATATATATATATATGCTTATCTGTCGTACTGGGCTTCAATACATCTGTACGACGACCAGGCCTCCACCCTTTATAATGCACATTTTGCTGTGTATTTTATTCCATTCGACTTCTTAATGTTTTTTAGGGGGGGGCACTGAAAGAGGGGTAAAGAAATATAACTTTTATTATCATACAAAAAGTTGCTACATTATTAGTAAGAATAGGTATCCGGATGGCAATGCCACTATTTGGGCTCCGTCTGTATAAAAAGTATATATAAATATGCCCAATATGCCTCCGACAAGGTTGCCGATACCAACATATATTTATGTTATTTATTTTATTTAGAAATTTATTTATCTGGATTATAATGTAAGCGCTCGGAAGCGACCTTAGACTAATAATTATTAATTTTTGTTTTTTACTTCAATTCTTGTTTTCATTTAAATTTAAAAAATTCTGAATGAAATATTTTTATTAAAAACCATTCGTTTGTAAAAACTATCAAAATGTTGAATACTCATTCAGAATTTTAAACGGTATGGTTGAACACTTTTCAATATTTTGGATAGCTAGTTAGAATTTCAAAATTGTAAATACCTTTCAAAATTTAAATACATATATGTATGTATTCGGCTTAGAGCGATTTTCCTTATTATAAAATTGTAATAACCCCAAATTTATTTTAAAAACTTGCCAAAATGCACATTTTAAAATTCTGAATAAACGTTTGTGTTAAATATAGGCATTTATTTGATAAATTTGTGAGAATTTTACATAATTCTAGCTAAATCTGATCAAAATAGTATTTTTATTTATAATTTTGAAATTTTAATACTGTCTGTTAAGTATAGTTCGAATATTAAGTTAAATCAACCCAATAGTAATTAAAATTGTTTCCTCCTCCCTTATGCGCGAATCCTGAATCGAGACAATTAAAACCTAGTCGAGGGGCGCAGTAACAATAATGGTTGAACAAGCGGCTGTGGTCTATTTGTTAAGTTGCAAGCTTTGTAAACAGAAGGGTTGTGTGTTCGAATCCAAACTTCTTTTTGTTACAATACATTTGTAAAATTTTATAAATCTCAAGGTGTCATTACATTATAATGTAAACCTAATAATTAAAATGATGGACTAAAGGACCATACAATATTGAATTTAAGCTTACTATAATAAGTAAAATTTAATAAATGATATTAATAAATAACTGAAATTCTTAAAAACGACAATACCTGTCTAATAATAATTTAATAATTAAAATGTTATCTATATTTCATTTATTTGTTGTTTATTATTATTAAACATATAAATTTTTATATTTTTAAGAATATTTGTAATTATTATATATGCACGAATTACAATTTTTAAATGGATCCTAAGTTGAAATTAGAATATTATAATTATTAAATAATTAGCAGCAGTAGAGATGAAATCCAAAGGTTACGGATTCGATCCCCATCTGAGGTAAATTTTTTAAAACATTTATTTCAAATGGAGTAATGGCGTAGTAATTATTTAATAATTATAATATTATTTATTCAATTACCAATATTTTGCTGAATTTTTGAGTCTCTATTTTTCTATAATTTATTTTATAATTTAAGATTTAAGAAAATTGACCGTTACTATGTAATAATTCAGAATACATGATTTAAAATAAAATTACTATGTTTTTTATCACAATTTATTTAACACATTTTAACTACACCTCACTCTTCATTAGACGTTACATAAGTTATGTAACGTCTGATGAAAATTGAAATATATTAATGTGATATTTCAATATATTTGAAAGATATTCAAATTTAGTATTGATTGCATTATTAACATTTAAATGACTCCAATCTTCTTTATATATGTTTAATTTAAAATGTCTAATATTATTTTTGTAGCTTTAATTTCTAATGCACATAAATTCATTTATTGAGTTAATTCTGTTAAAAATTGAATGGTGGCAGCCTTTACTACGTGATATTGCATTTTAATAAATAAAACAACTTTTTATATGTCTTATCACAAAAAAGATTTATTAAACAGATCTAGTTTCGATCAATTACCTGGTCATCATCATACGGCGATAGAAACAAATATGAAACCAAAAAAATAACAAGGTTATATATATATATATATATATATATATATATATATATATATATTATCGGTCATTAGGATTAACAAGTTCAAAGAATAACAGAATATAATATATAGGACACATGTATAGAAACAGATTAAAAAGTGTGGTTAATAATAATTACAAAGATTAGATTAAACATGGTAAACAATAATTTTCAAAACTAAACTCCGTAAAAGAATATATTTTAAATAATTTAGAATAAGGGGGATTGAAATAAGTCGGTCTGATAATAAACTGCAGAATAGACATTTTTTTTATAAATGCAATATTTGAAGTCCGAATATATGGAATTTGCATTTTATAATTTTTAGAATGAATTTTCTTTATATATTAGAAATCCTGCTATAATGCATTATCGTAATTATTATTTTTCGTGTTTTCTTTCTTCATCAAAAAAATATTTTTTTACGTTAAATCACAATAAAATTAAATGTATCGATATATTTTGTATAAAACTTTTTGTATAATTTTATTTAGTTTAAAAATTAACTCAATTATAGGACTCCCCTTGTATTGCATAAAAACAAAACCCCCACAACAATCAGCATCACGCACCGCCAGTACCTTCTACGAGCTCTTAGCCGATTATTAAATAAAAGTCAAGTTGCAATTACAGTGATGCCAGATGTCAGAGGTGCATTAGCTCGGAGTCTTGTGCGGAGCCAAGTGCTACTGGCTCCAATTGTGTATCTGTATAAGAGGGTGCCGCAACGTAGTGGTAATTTTATTGAACTAGAATGTGTAACTGTATATGTGTATGTGACGAAATGGCCTCCAAACAAAATTTTGTGTGAAGACTATGATAACATAATATCATATTTATAACGTCTAATGAGGCGTATTAGACGATATGAATATATATATATATATATATATATATATATATATATATCGTTATATCGTTTACAAGAAGGGCGCACAACTACTCACTTTGAGTTATTTTTTTTTATTATTCGCTATATTTTTACAAAAATCTGTAGATGCTAAATAATCAAATTTTATTCCAAAACCCAGAATAGTTATAGATTGTGGTTAATTGTTTAATAGTTACTGACCAACAATTGCACCTTTAAAGCTCAAACTGCAACTTAATGTGAGAAAAAATTCATTCCAAAACTCAGAACAGAATACTTATAGTAGATTGGAGTTAATTGTTTAATAGTTGCTGACCAAAAATTGCACTTTTGAAGCTCAAAATGCAATTTAAAGGGAGGAAAACTTCATTCCAAAACCCGGAATGGTTATAGATTGTGGATAATTGTTTAATAGTAGCCGACCAAAAATTTCACTTTTGAAGCTCAAAATGCATTTTAAAGGAAAGAAATCTTCATTCCAAAACCCGGAATAGTTATAGATTGTGGTCAATAGTTTAATAGTAGTCGACCAAAAACTTCACTTTTGAAGCTGAAAATGCATTTTAAAGGTAGCAAGACTCATTTTAAAATCCAAAATAGTTAGCAAAGCACCCAAAAATAATTTTTACTTGTAATCTGTACAAAAACTTTGACTATTGCTACGGGTCACTCAAAGTAGCAGTTAATGTTTAAAATGCATTTCAAAAGTTTGTGGATGCTAAATAATAATTTTTTTTAGTTGTTTATTTATTGGTCCGCAGAACCAACAACCACTATAAGCAGTTTTTGGGCATAAAAAACAATTTAGAAGCATGATAGATGAGCTCGGGATGTACTATCAAAGCACCTAAAATAAATGATTTCAAGTGTTTTTCGAGCTGTTTTGAAGCACCGAAAGCAATTTGCAGGTAAGAAGACTACATTTAAAAATTCGGATCAATCGGAAAAACATCTAAAAAGAAAATTCAGATTAAGAAATATCCAAGGACTTCAAATGTTTTGTCGCAGGTTAAAAAATTGCACTTTTGAGCATAAATTCAATTTAGAGGCAGGAAGACTTCATTGCAAGCTTTCAAATTCTCAGGGAAATGTCTAAAAATAATATTCGCAAAATAAAAAAATTTATATTTTTATGGATCGGTGCTAATTTTTCAGAATTTTCAAACGCCTAGAATACTTTTAAAGACAAGGACCTAAAATTATTGAGGCAAATAAGGCGCTACTAGATTTGGGGCGGGTAAGTAAGGTTATTAAACGCAATATAATAATATATAATCAAAGTAAGGTTGATTTTGCGCCCGAAATCTAGTTGCGACTTCTTTGCACGCTCTCGTTACGGCACTGAGTTCGCTTTCAAGCTTAGATATTGTGTTCTATACTTTATCTTTTTGCTGCTTGTCTGGGTGCTCATTTCTGCCACGTAACCGCATTGCAACCGTTTTTTTTGCAAGGTTCTCTGGGTTATTACTTCGATAAATTATCGAGTTGGATTTAAGGAGGTCGTGGATATGCTGGTGTCTCTGTTATGCAATAAAAAGGTGTTTTGCGCATAAAATAACTTTTTGGCCTCTTCCAAACAAGATTATTTAATACAGAAAAAAAGCAATATAAATTTTATTAATTTTACATAAACTGATCTATGGAAGGAGTTTTTCAATGGAAAAGAACATTAGCGATTAGTGTATGCTCAGCGAATAGATAAAGCTACGTCCAGCCTTGCGGAGCTATTTAAATATCGTATTGTATTTTGTATCATTATTATATTACATTTATTTTTGGGAAACTCGAATTTTTTTTTAATATTTTAAATAAAAATAAAAATAAATTAATACTCGTCTATATTTTGCAACATTTTCGTTGCCTCATCAGTACGTAAAATGTTGCGACATATAGAGTAATAACTTATTTTTACTTAAAATATAAAAGAATTTCTAAAAAATAAACAAACGAACAAAAAATCATTATTATATAAATTTATAAAAATGCATTTAATAAATGTATAAAATTAAAAGAAAAGGATTACATAAGTACTACTGAGATCTTACATTAAATTAAATTAAGCTGCGCGGCAGTGCGGAAAATTGCAGTTTATAATTGCTACACATAAAACTGGGACTACACAAAATTACTCAGATTAATTTCCAATTTATTAGCCTCAAACTATTAATAGCTAATTACATAAATATACTGGAACGGATCACCTGGAGAGTGGTAGCAGTAATCTATTTAATAATTTGATTGGCGTTGTAGTTGAGTTTTCCATGTTATTATCGTTGCATATTATTACGTGCGAGTCTAGAATGATATTTTTGAAAGAGGGATAACAAAAATAAAAAGTTATTGCTTACGCAGCCAAGGTGAAGGCCTTAAAAACCTTTTTACCCGTAATTGCGTGCACCGTGACATTACACGCGGTTGTAATTGAGCGATAATCGATTCGGTTCGATGTGCCCTTGAGGAAAAAATATAGTTTTCCACGGAAATTAAGTCTAGACCGTTACCGGGACTTCCTTATTTTAATTGTTAATATGTTTAATGAACATTACAAAAAAATTTATTGGACTTTAGCTATTTTATTATTTATATTGTTACTATGAATAAAAATAGTATTAATTGTAACATTTCACAATGTTAATCAATTATTTTGAAAATAGTTTTCCTTAAATGCTTTTTCTAGTGTGTTTCCATTTTATTTTTAATGGACTTTGTTATAATCGTCAACTTTATAGTTTTTGGCAAACAGTTTTTTCCCGTGCAGCGAAAAAATATTGGCAGCTGACTGGATTCGACCGGCAGCACTTCGGCACAGATCATTCCGATTTGGCTCGACCGGCCGTCTGACTCTTTCGAAATTGGTTTTACCACCGTATCGACTTACATAAGAACATCCGACGGATATATAATTGATTTTTTTTTAATTGTCGGAACAAATTTCAATTTAATGCATCGCAATAAGGCAAAATTTTTGCTAAATAAACATATTTTATATAGACAAATATTAACATAATTGGCTTGCAATTCTAAACAAATTTAATGAAAAAATTTCTTCATTTTAATAATAATTATTTGTTTAAAATGTTTGTATTCATTTATTTATATAATGTCATTCTTTGCTATTACAATTGGCAAAGCAATTGCTGGTAAAGATTTATTTTAATTAATCGCTACTGCAATTATACATTTGATAAAATATTATTATGAATGTAAGCAAATTATATCAATTAAAAAGAATTATATAATCAAATTAACATAATATTTCTGATGCAATTTGATAATACTTATTTACTCTTATGCTGAGCTCAATGGAGTATGAATGCGTCAATACTCAGTACATATTATAATCTGAATATAACCGGATTGCTAATTATTTCATCCTCGTTTTATCTGCGAGCATAAACAAATCTTAGGAAATTGCTGGTGAGATAGCCTGAAAGAACATCCTGCGCTGGAAATAATTTCATTGCAAAATAACTTGAAGGATATCGGCAGTAAATTGCTTCAATAACATCCACAATTGCAATCATAATTTTGTTCCATGCAAAACATCTAAAAAGTTGCATAATGTAAAAAAAATACTCGACACCAAAGCAAACAGAACGGACGATAAAATTTGGTGGTGTGATATATGAAAGCAAATTAATAACAAACAAATCGATCCGTTTTATCTTTGACGGGCCCCTCTAATGATTGCATGGAATATTAGGTTCTGCACGATTCGCTTAATTATTTGTTTGTTGTTCCGCATTCGCAATCAAATGGTCTAATGCATTTAAGGGCTAAATTTAGCGCGAGATAGTGTCAAATATAAACAAAAATGTGTGTAAGGCTATTATTGTTATGATATCAACAATGTTGATGTTAATGCGTTGTGTTTGATAGTAATTAGGGTGTGACGCTGATAATCAAAATTCCAGATGGGTTCTATTTTTTTTTTGGCCGACCAAAACAAAGACATTTTAGTCGATATTATCGCGTCCAAAACTTATAATACCTGTAACTTCCTTGATAATGATTGAAAAATCGGAATAATATAAAATTCGTAACCTGATTCTTTTTATGTCAAATGAGTGCTCATCAATTTTAAATATATTTTTGTTGAAATTAAAATATTACAACTATTAAATATTTACTACGCCACTGCTCTATTTTGAACTATTTCAAAAATTCACCTCTAATTTCAACTTAGGCCCCATTTAAAAATTTTAAATTGTAAATCGTTATTTTTTTCAATGTTCGTATATTTTTGTTATTAACTGCGTACAAATATGTCGCATCTTATTGTCTCGCAAACTATTAAAATAAATTGTAACTAATGTAAATTATGCAAGTTATTAAAAAATATTGACAATTAAAAAAGATTAAATAATTTAAATCGTTAATATAATTTTAAAAAAATCAAATAATATTAAAATTTGCTATAATTATTTTGTCAACAAAATAAATAAATAATTCCCAAAACCGCGTCCAAAAATAGATCATATTTACAAAAGTAGGTAAACAAAAAAAAAACAATTTTAATATGATCCACATGATGTTTATTTATGAGTGATTAGAAACTCTGTCATTCCTGAGTCAGCGATCGGATCATCACGTGTAAAATTAAAAAGATAAATAAGCAATTTGTTTGAAGCACTTACGATGTATCCCACAAATAGATAATTTATAATCAAATGAATTGTTAAATATTACTCATTTCCAGCGAACTCATTAAGTATGATACAATCGCACAAAAAAAGGGAGTAATATTTTGCAAGGTTTGTATTTCAAATCTTATCGATTCTGTCGAAATTTGATGCAACTACGTTATATTTTGCAAACAAATATGTTAATTATTTCATTCATAAAAAATGTGGCGAATAATAAACAAAAATTAACTGAAAGTGAGCTTTTCTTGTAAACTCCTTCCATAAATCAGTTTATGTAAAAGCAGTTTCTATTGGTGTTCATATGTATTAAATAATATTATTTGGAAGAGGACAAAAAGTTATTTATGCGTAAAACACTATTTTGTTGCATAACCGAGATACCGGCATATCCAGGATCTCCTTAAATCCAACTCAATAATAACCGAGAGAACCTTGCCATAAGCAGAAAAAACGGTTGCAATGCGGTTACGATGGCAAAAATGAGCATCCAGACAAGCAGCAAAAAGATAAAGTATAGAACACAATATCAAAGCTTGAAAGCGAACTCGATGGTAGCAAACGAGAGCTTACAAAGAAGGCGCAACTAGATTTGGGGTGCAAAGTAAGGTTATTCAACCTTATTTTGATTATATATTATTATATTGCGTTTAATAACCTTACTTTGAGCCCCAAATCTAGTAGCGCCTTATTTGCCTCAATAATTTGAGGTCTTTAAAATATTCGAGGCGTTTGAAAATTCTGAAAAATTAGCAATATTTTTTTTTAGATATTTTCCTAGGAATTTATAATCTTGCAATGCAGTCTTCCTGCCTCTAAATTGAATTTTTGAAGCTGCGGCAAAACATTTGAAGTCCTTGGCTATTTCTTACTCCGAATTTTATTTTTAGATGTTTTTCCGATTGATCCGAATTTTCAAAAGTAGTCTTCTCACCTACAGATTGCTTTCCGTGCTTCAAAACAGCTCGAAAAACACTTGAGGTCATTTATTTTAGGTGCTTTCATAGTAGATCCATAGCTCTTCCATCGTTTTCTAAATTGTTTTTTATGCCCGAAAACTGCTTATAGTAGTGGTTGCTTCTGAGCACCAATAAATAAACAATTAAAATTTTTTATTATTTAGCATCTACAAATTTTTGAAATGCATTTTGAACATCAAAACTGCTACTTTTAGTGACCAGTAGCAATAGTCAAAGTTTTTGTACAGACTACGAGTAAAAAATTATTTTTGGAAGCTTTGTTAACTATTCTGGATTTCCTCCCTTTAAATTGCATTTTGAGCTTGAACTGCAATTTTTGGTCAGCAACTATTAAACAATTAACCTCAATCTTAAACTATTCTGGGGCTTGGAATGAAGTTTTCCTCCCTTTAAATTGCATTTTGAGCTTGAAGTACAATTTTTGACCAGCAACTATTAAACAATTAATCACAATCTAAAACCATTCTTGGTTTTGAAATCAAGTTTTGCTCCATTTAAGTTGCATTATGAGCTTCAAAAGTGCAATTTTTGGCCAGCAACTATTAAACAATTAACCACAATCTAAAACCATTCTTGATTTTGGAATGAACTTTTGCTCCCTTTAAATTGCATTATGAGCTTCTAAAGTGGAATTTTTGGCCAGCAACTATTAAACAATTAACCACAATCTAAAACCATTCTGGGTTTTAAAATGAAGTTTTCCTCACTTTAAATTGCATTTTGAGCTTTGAAAGTGCAAATTTTTTCAGCAACTATTAAGTAAATAACCACAATNCTCCTTTTAAATTACATTTAGAGCTTTAAAAGTGCAATTTTTGGTCGGCTACTATTAAACAATTAATCACCATCTATAACCAATCAGGGTTTTAGAATAAAGTTTTCTTCACCTTTAAAATGCATTTAGAGCTTCAAAAGTGCAATTTTTGGTCAGCAACTATTAATCAATTAACAACAATCTAAAACCATTCTGGGTTTTGGAATGAAGTTTTCCTTACTTATTGTATTTTAAGCTTCAAACGAGCAATGTTTGGCCAGCAACTATTAAACAATTAACCACAATCTACAACTATTCCGGGTTTTGGAATGAAATTTTCCTTTCTTTAAATTGCATTTTGAGCTTCAAAAGTGCAATTTTTGGTCAGCAACTATTTAACAATTAACCACAATCTATAACTATTCTAGGTTTTGGAATTAAGTTTTCCTCCCTTTAAATTGCATTTTGAGCTTGAAAAGTGCAATTTTTGCCAACAACTATTAAACAATTAACCGCAATCTATAACTATCCTGGGTTTTGGAATGAAGTTTTCCTCCCTTTAAATTGCATTTTGAGCTTCAAAAGTGCAATTTTTGATCAGCTACTAATAAACAAATAAACACAATCTATAACTAGTCTGGGTTTTGGAATGAAGTTTTCCTACCATTTAAAATGCATTTTAGCTTAAAAAGTGCAATTTTTCGTCAACAACTATTAAACAATTAACCACAATCTATAACCATTTTGGGTTTTGGAATGAATTTTCCTCCCTTTAAATTGCATTTTCAGCTTCAAAAGTGAACTTTTTGGTCAGCAACTATTAAACAATCTATAAATTATTTTTAGATATTTTATTAACCACCCTGACAATGGAATAAAGTCTTTCTGTTTTTAGAGCTTCAAAACTGATACTTTTGGTCACCAGCTAGAAAATGCAGTTTGAGTGCAGATTGTTGCCTATAAATTATATTTACATGTTTTGCCAACTGCCCCGGGCGCTGGAATAGTGTCAAACACCAAAAACTTTAAATTCCATTCAAAACTGTTATTTTTGGACACCAGCTACAAAAGAATAATAGTCCAAAAAGATTTTGCAAAATGAAAATTATGTTTGGATATTTTACCGAAAATTGTGAAACTTACAGCTTGTTCTTTCTGCGTCTAAAGTTTCCTTGGAGCTTCAATACTAGAAAAGCGTTGATTTTTTCCTGTTAATCAAGATCTGTTTTTTTTAAATAATGCCTATGTTTTCCAAGCTTGAAATTAGATCTTGTAGCTTTAAATTGTTTTTTGAAGCTTCCAAATTACTCTTTCATATCACCTATTAGATCTTTGATGATTTTGTTGTCTCAAACCTAGTTTTAGATGTTTTTAAGGCTTCAAATCTCTTCTTCCTATCTTTGCAATTTTCATGATCTCAAAAATTGATATTTCTGTGTACCAATTACAAAACAGTCTTTGTGGAAATTGTTGCTTACAAATTATTTTTAAATGTTTTACCAACTTGAAATAGTTGATAAAACATCAAAAAATTTGAAAATTTGAAAGTAAATCTTCTTGCCGCCTCCAAATGGTTCTTCTTAAAATTTGAATACCAGTCAAATTTATTATTTTTAGGCACCACAAAACAGTTTTTGTACATATCATTCTTTTTGGGCATTTTGCCTAAAATTTATTTTGCACATAACCTTGCCAACATTGGTTGATTTTAATAGATTTTAAATATTGGAAGAAATAACTAAATGACTTAGTAGTCTGAGTAAAATCAGGCCAATATCAAAAAAGTTTAATAACTTTCTTATCAGTAATTCAATTTTGATGAAATTAATTTTGGACATAACCTATAAATATCGAAATTGGTTGAATTTAATAAATTTAAAATATTCCAAAACAGAAAAAAAAGCGCACTAGTTTGACGGTTGGCTAAAATCGAGTGGATATCAAAACAGTTGAACAACTCTCTTAATGATAAGTCAATCATTATTATATAATTTATTTTGCGCATAACCTATAAATGTCAAGATTGGTTAAATTTAATAAATTGAAAATATTAAAAACAAAAAACTAAATGACGTATGCCTTTGTAGTCTGAGTAACATCAGGCCAATATAAAAAAGTTGAATAACTTTCTTATCAGTAAGTCAGTTATTACAAAATTAATTTTGGACAAAACCTATAAATATCGAAATCGGTTAAATTTAACAAATTTTAAATATTCCAAAACAGAAGAAAATGGCTCCTAATTTGGCGGTTGGCTAAAATCGAGCAAATATCGAAAAAGTTGAACAACTTTCTTAATAGTAAGTCAATCATGATCAAATTTATTTTGTTCATAACCTATAAATGTCAAGATTGGTTAAATTTAATACATTTAAAATATTTAAAAAAAAATGGCGCATGACTTTGTAGCTTGAGTAAAATGAGGCCAATATCAAAAAAGTTGAATAACTTTCTTATCAGTAAATCAATTTTGATGAAATTAATTTTGGACATAACCTATAAATGTCAAAATTGGCTGAATCTATTTAATTAAAAATATTCCAAAATATTACAAAATGGCGCAGAATTTTATTGTCTGATTAAAATCGAAAAAGTTTGAGGACTTTCTGATTACTGGATCAATTTACTACTATTTAATTATTAATGAAACTCACCAGAATGTGTTTAAGAAAACGGGTATAAAAGCTGCAGTAAATAACACTCACCTGCAACAAAACAAAAACATATTAATATTACATTTGTTAAAATTTATCAAATATTAATAATTATTTATAAATACAAATAATTTCAATCAAAAAGTATAAAAAAGCATTCTAACATATTAACAAAAAAGATTAATTACTAATAACTTTTTTCCGCATACCAAGTCCATTCTATTTATAGATTGGTACTAAGAATTACCGCTTGTAAATAACTTAAATAATAATAAAAAATTTAAATATAATAATTTTATTAGATAATTGTTTAAATAGCAAAGTACTATAAAAAGAATACAAGATAAAACAAACAATATACGTACGGCAAGCACGAAACACAAACTAACAGCAAATACAAGGCGAAACGAGAACTCAAATAATTGCCGTTACAGTTTTCATCTATACTTGACTCACCACAAAATATTAAGATAAAACCATGAGAATTTCACATCTCATTATGTAAACCCAGAAAACGTGATATATTTCAACTGAAAACAATACAACGTGCACACACATATTTTCGCGACATTATATTAACAAACCAGATAAGCTTTAATACTTAACATATTTTAATTCTATTTGAACGACAGCTCAACAAGAAAAAAGTCGTTTCGAAACAAATAAAATCGCAACATTTCCACGGTTGAGCTTTGCACTGGAAAATAAACACGTCGAGTGCGAAGCCATAAAATCGGAATTAATTTCCACTTCGTAAAAATGCAATAAACCATCCCATTCGAATGCCATATAAAATTAATGGTTCACATAATTTCCATGCTTTGGAAGCAGGTGCGTTTTGACTTTAAGGCGACACCGCAATGAT
>JARJEC010124665.1:0-15970 GCA_030264575.1 Tachinus sp. AB-2021
AATTAATTTGTGTTTGCTATAACTCAATTGTTTTTGTTATAACTTAATCTTTGTTTGTTATAACTTAATTTGTGTTTATTATAACTTAATTTGTATTTGTTATAACTTAATTTGTGTTAGTTATAACTTAATTTGTGTGTGTGTGTGTGTTATAACTTTGGTGTTTTACGTCAACTGGACCAATTTCTAAATTGAATTAATAACATACATCCCATAATCAAATTTACTCTAGAGTTAGAACAAAATAGTCAAATTAATTTCCTGGACTTAAGATTAATCCACAAGGACAATAAAATTGAGTTCAATATTTTTAGAATACCGACAAATGTTAACTCAACTATTCCCTTTAACTCCAATCACCCAAAGTCACATAAACTAGCAGTATATCATTCCATGATCCACAGACCTTTTTCAATTCCTATATTGTCAAAAAATAATCTCACGACAGAACTTAACACAATAATATCTATCGCAAAAAATAACGAATTTCCAACTAAACTTATTCAAAATTTAATAAATAAGAAACAGTATTAACGATGAGTCATATTTAGCCAACAACGGAAAATTTAAACAAAAATTTATTTGTAACATTAATTTATTTTGGTAAAACCACAGACAAAATAGCGTACATTGTTCGAAAATAAAATCACCAAATCTCGTTTAGACCAAGTTGCAAATTATCAAATATATTTTTCAATGCTAAACATAAAATTAATCCCTTAAGGAAATTAAGTGTTTATGAATTATCATGTTCCAAAAGCAATAGTGTATATGTGGGCCAAACCGGATGAAGCTTCAAAAAACGTATATAGCCTTCAGACTAAATCAAAACCATAGTTTATTCGCCAACCATTTTCTATAGCATACGTTTCCTGAAAACGTTTGTAAAAATCTTACATACTTTTTCAAAAGGCCTTAAATTTATTTATTTAGAATCCGCCGAAACTCATAAAAATAACAGTAACCCCGCGTTAATTTATTAAATGAACAATCAGATATAAATCGATATAGTTCCTCACTTTTCAGTATTATATAGTATATTATATATTTTTAAATTATTTGCTTTATTTATTGTGTTGACAATTTTATTTTTATATTTATTTTGTTTTATTTTTAATTTTTAAAACTGGCCCACTTTAATTTGTCTGCTGTATACCTGTCATCACTTAATCCCCCTTTTTTAATTGTTTTGTATATCTTGTAACTATCTGTTCATAATCACTAACTAAACAGTTTTATTGTTTTTTTGTCTATATAAATGTATTTTTCTGTAACTATTGGCCGCTTGATAATGACCCTCATAAGTCAAAACTCAAGTTTATTTTTATTTTTAAGAAATAAATTATTTTTGTGGTTAAAAAACAGTGTATTTTTTGTTTTATTTATTTATTATAATGAAGTACCACATAGTAGAAGTCGAAACCATCCTTATGATTAGTACTTAGTATGACACGAATAAATATTATTATTATTATATAGTCTATTTAAATCATATTTGTTGTTCTCACAAATATTACTGTACTTTTATTTTGTATTTTGTAATGTTTTTTTACTTTATATTTTACTTTCCAATATTTTAATTTTTTTTTGGTGACCGACCTTCTTTATTTTTATAGCTTCTTTCTCTTGAAGTACTAATCCTTTAAACTTACAATTATTTGAATAGTTATGGTGGCTCGTAATACCGTAAAGAAAAGTTAAGCTTCTTGAATGGTGATATTTAGTTTAAAATTTCGTTAATTGGAAGAAATTTAAAGATAATATTTGAAGCAAAAAGTCGTTAAAAGAAGAATTCGGAAAATTTCAAGTTGTTACGTTAACTCATATAGGTAGATAGATAGATATAGATAGATACAGATTTATTCATGAAAGCCAAATACATTTGGATATGAAAAGTCAAAGAACAATACAACTACAAATATTATAAAATGCACTGTATATATCTTAAAATTCTAAAAACACTAACTATATGTCTAAAATAGGAGCATTTAAAAATTCTTCGATGCTGTAACATGCGTTTGACAATAGATAGTTTTAACTGATAATTTAAATTTAGAATAAATAAAGATCGGGTTTTAACTTTCAGTTTATAAAACAATGCAATACCGGTATTAAAATAAGATTTGTGAAATAGTTGGATGTTGTGTAAATTTACTGTCAACGATGCTCCTTGCCGTGTATTATAGTTGTGATGTTGAGAAAGTGCTTCAAAATCGGCTGGATTTGATTTTTCGTAGCAGAAAGTCTTGTATACATGTATTGATGGTAGCGTCAAAATTTTGTTCTCAATAAAAACGTCCTTACACGAATCCCTATAACGCAAATTATAAATTAGACGAATAATTTTATTTTGCAATACGAAAATTCTTTGAGATTATTATTATACTTAAATCCAAACGTAAGAATTTTAAGGTTTTTTTAACTTTATTGTGTTAATTTTTCATAATTTATTTTGCTACTTTTTTTTACTGAAAAATACAAAGTTAAACTTTTTTCCTGGGGTCCAAAAATATAGACAAATAGATGTTTCATAAATTTACTTTCTTGAGTCAAAACTAATATTATAAAAATTTGGTATTTTGGATAGTTTATCTATCATTAGTCAGGGTATAGTTCATTATTCGGAGAAGATAAATAACAAAAACTGCTGCATTACTTTTCCTAGTTTCAAATTACCATAATATCCACATTATTATACTTATACAAACAATTTGTATGCATAGCTTGTTCTACTTTTGGTAAACCAAGTAATTACAGTTCAATTAGGTTTTAGAAATTATAATTCTGCTTTCCTTAACGCGATTATAAGAATCTTAATCTTGCCTTATCTTATCTGCCTCGGAAATTTTTAATAACCTGGGAAGAAATATATAATAATAAGCTGCCGTGAAACTTTAATCAAGCACCATCACCATTACTCCCACCCATTATGCGATGTCACTAATTCCACCGCATGAATTTTTAACTCCCACCCCACCGACTTTAATATTCATTACGTGTTTAGCTGCCTCCACTGCCGCCGCCAGTAAAATAGGAAAATAGATTCGACAATCCTGAATACTAAATGAACAAGGGATTTTGCGATTATATAACCTCCTGCTTTCATATAAGAAAAACCATTATTAAAAGCCAGCTCTTTTTATATTCGGTTCGAAGCACAAACACACAGAGAAGTGAAGCAATTTTTCCCAACGCGCAATTTTAATTCATCCGAGAATAAAACACCTGGGAATTTAGGTGCGACCATAATTAGATAACATCAATTAAATTGTATTTTGTGATGAATGTTCTGCCCTATACTTTTTTATCAAGACCGCCGCTTGTAATTAACTTTGCCGAGTTTTATTTGGTTAATGATTTAATTAATCAAAGGGGAATTCTAAAAGAAAATTAATCAGATTGAGATGTTTGTATTCTGCGTTATCTCGATCAAGTTGGAACGCAATTTCTTGATTGATTGTTATAACCGCATGCCCAGTATCAACAAATAATGAAGAAAAGAATTGTAGATAAAAACCAACAAAATAAAATTCACCCAATATTACCAACAAAAAAAAATCGATCACTAACTTATTATTACAAACAGATTCCTTTTCCTATAAACCCGAATACTATATACTTTCCTTATTACAAACACGTTTTGTTTTTTTTGCTTTGCTATCTAAGGAAGACGCCTTCCTCAACCGCCATAAAAATCTATCCATCAAATTCAGTCTTGACTAAAAAATGATGTAATATCATAAACCTACATGAATAAAACATTCATTCAAACTACCCCGAATGAGTTTTGCGCGCAACAAAAAAAATGTACGTATACGGTGAAAAATTTCAACGTTGTTGAGGAAAATGCGAAAGGGGAAAAATGTTGCGTTCCGCGTGCTAAATAAAATATTATTTACTATGGGAATAAGGGATAAGGAAGATTAATGTCCAAGATGTTTATTTACGCTTTGGTGGGATTGTATAATGGGAGATAATAATGTTATTTCACTTTTTTGGATTATTATTTTGATGTCTGTCCAGATAAACAATTTAATGGGTCGTGAAAATTATGATTTCTGTTACATTTATTAAATAATGTCAAGCTCTAATTGATAAGGCGGTTTTTGATTGTAAAAAACAATTGAGGAAAATAATAGTATTTAGAAATTTCTATAGCTTTTTTAAATTCAACACAATTTTTAGTGGATTGACTGGAATTACAATATTTTTTTAATTATTCATTGTTTTAGCCTTTTTAAACATATTCCAAATAATAATATCAATCTTAAATACTGGTTCATTAGTATTTTTGTTTAAAAAACCGAGTGTCAATACCGGAATTATAATTTAAAGAAATGGAACAAAAGTACAAAGTCAAACATGAAAAAAAGAAATTTTTGAAAATATAAAATACAAAATTTAACAAAACTAAAATAATTATTCAATATTTTTGTTGCTATTAAATTCTTTATGATCTGAAATTGATATAGTGATAAAAGATATAGTAGTTTTATTTATAATCTTACTTTATGATACTTTAATACAGGGTGGGACAGAATGACCTCCCTAGTTTTAAACAATCATTGAAGGATTCCCAGAGCACGTAGAAGGGTGGGGGAAGTTCGGTTAGGTCGGGGCAACTATGCCAATTTCAGAAGCCACTGTATTACTGTATCACTGTATCACCATGCCGTGATTGATCGTGAACGTCGCTACGTTGGGCCTTATTTTTTTGAAACAAGTAATCTATGACAATAAATCGCTATTAACTCCCTATTGCGAGATATTGGAGAATTTTTACGCCTTAAATGGAAGAATGTGATGCAGACGCTTAATTTCAACAAGATGGAGCCACTGTCTATACTGCCCCGTTGTGTCGTTTATGCGATCTTTTGCAGGAGCTTGATTTTGTTGCGAGGAGATGTTCCATAATACCCTACATTTGACTTATAAAGCTAGGCCCCAAACCCTGGAAGCTTTAAAGGGTGCAATTGAGGACACAATCGCCGGAATTCCTCAAGCTATGCTTCATGGGTGGTCGCTAACGCCTCTACATGTATATTGCCTGCCAAGGCCATTACTTTGATACAGAGTTAAAAAAAAATTACGAAAAAATGGCGTAGTATGTACTTTTAGAAAATTCTAGAAAATAAAAACTTTCTTTAACTTTTACTGTTTACTCGCAATTCCACCGATAAATCAGAAACGTTATTCTAAACCACCCTGTTTTACGTGTTTTATTTTCCGTAATTTTCTGCAAAACGGGAATAAAAAAGAAAGACAATTTCGAGGTGGGTACATTTGAATCCAATACTACGCGGCACGGTTTCAGTCAGCTTTTAGTTAGTTACGTTTTCAGCAAATCAAAATTTAAAGATTATTAGTACCTTGTGAGCTATTAAAAACATTTTTCAATATCTACACACATAATATAATTATGGAACATGTTTGTGCTAGATGGAATTATTTTATTTTATGGTTTTCTTCTTCCAATAATCTTAATTTTTGCTATAGTTCCATGAAACCGTATGATTGATGTGGTATAGACTGTGCTTACAATATCACATAATTTGGAAAAAGACGCTATTTTGGTTTTTCTTCATCTTAAACATTAATATGGAATTTACAATTTTGTTTACAACGATTTAATTGTCAGTAATATCGAAACACAATCAATAATTATATTTTATGCTTGCCGCTTATTAATTTGCTTGTTCAAACCTGTCTAAGTCAATCAAAAGCTTGCATTTGAATTAGTATGAAATAGACAGAGACATTTTTTATTAATTTTATAATACAAAATTAAAAACTAAACTATGTTTTCTAATATTTGATGTCCAAATATGGTGGAATTCAACAATATTCATTCTGAAAATATTAAAATTAAAACTCCACAAATATAAATAAGAAAAGTATATTTTTTAACTTGAAAAATATACTTTTCTTATTATATTTGCAGAATTTTAATTTTATAATAAATACTATGTTTTTATCACAATTTATTTAGTCACACTGTAACTGTCTTTCTGTCTTTTTGACATGTCATGTGTGATGAGTACTATTGAGTACCAATTAAGATTACCTAACAAAGTTTACCTTTTCATCAAGAATTTTTCGACGTATTTTCAAGGGTTTGTAAATTTAGGAATTAAAAGCTGTTGCAATGGAAATCTATATCAACAGCACACTATCACCAGCTTTTAATTTTCCAATTTACCAATTTGTAAAAAAAATGTCCAAAAAATCTTAAAAACAGATATTCTTCATCCATTATCAAAAAGTCTAATGCACAACTTGGCGACAGCGCACGTTTTTAAACGCCATTAACAAAATTTACTAGAGATGGCATTAAGAATCTACCTAATAAGCATTTCTGGCTGCCCAACTTATTTAAACTCAGGAACCTCTTAATGAGTCAAAAAAGTGGTTTTTAGAAAATTGTATATATGTATGTTTGTGTGTGTGTATGTGTGTGTCACGCATAATTTACAGTTTTTAAGATATCTTTCTGAAATTTGGGGAATATGTTAGAAGTGAGCTCTAGTTGTGCCGCCCAAAAATTCATTTTGATTAAAAAATCGCCATAAACGGCTTGGATTTGAACAGAATAACAAATAAAGAAAGATAATTGCTCAATTCCATAGTACATTAATGCTAGAAATTGAATTCAATTGGTTTTAGATCGATAGTTCAATACCTAACTTATAAAAACGCAATAACAATGTCAAATTGTCAATTTACAAGAAAACTATGAAATTTATATCCAAATGTCAAATACTAATTTGTAGATTTTTAAATTATTTTGGTGTTTGTTTGATTAAAAAATTCCAAAATACAAAAAAGATACTAATTTATTACTTTTCTTCATTTGTGAGAAAAGAAAAAACCAATTGATGGCACTTTTGTGATGATGACGTTATCGGTGTCAATCAGTATTAGTATATGCGAAATACCAAAGTATAAATAAAAATTATATAAAATTGCAAGGAAGCGTGTCAATTAGACCGATAGGATTCAACTTTACTTTTATACTATTCTCAACCAATACATGCCAACATTTTACTTATTTTATTGAACTTAAAATGCTTCTTTTTAACGCAAATATCTGATGTCGAAAATATATTGTTGGGGAAAAAGTTTTGGTACGCATTGCGACCTCTAGTTTTATCATGTTTTATTTAGTTACACAACGTAACGTCTGATGAAGACTGAGGTTCAGTGGAAACTGCAGTGACTACAAAAACGGTAGTTTTATTTTTTCATATATAATGAATTATCAATAATAACGGTCGATTCTATCATTTGATTAAGAAACTTATAAAACCCATGATTTGTACAAAATGTTGATTCCAACAATCAGTATAAATTACTAAATATAATATTTAATAAAATTGATAGAATCGACCCGTTACTAAGTGATTGCAAGATTTGAAATAAACTACTATGTTTTTTATCACAATTTATTTAGTCACACCGTGACTGCAGTTTTGACTGAACCTCAGTCTTTATCAGAATATTTAATTGTTCATATTTTTTTGATTCATTTTATTATAAAATCATATCAACATATATATCAACATAAAATGTGACAAGCCAATGTTGCCAGAACATTGGCTACCGAAAAAATTGTTTTGTATGAATATTCCATTTAATTTACAGTGGTCATTCACGTACTGTTTGAGCATTGAATCTTGACTAATAAAGTATACTTTGTTGATAGTAAGTAAATTAATAGTATATTCTGTAACAAGATTAGAATAAAAAATTGATAAGAGTGGAAGACTAAGATAGATTACATTCATTCTAACCGAGTAACATAAGTAATTTTCTCCACGACCATTATGATGTGTGAATGTAATATTTTATTTATTTAAATTAAAACTTGTCTGATAACAATTTACATCCGACAATGACAGTTTTGAAAGTCATGACAATCTATATATATCGTTGAGCATAATTATGGAATATTCATTTTTGTTATAATATCAAAATACATGCAAATCACATAAGAAGCAACTGTTTCAGAAAAAATTCTATCTCAAGAGATTTTTCTGTTATTAAAAATGATTTCAGAATTATTACATTCGCCAATGGTCGTGGAGAAATAACTATTCTGTTACAGTGTTCTTCCTTTACTTAATTTGCCAAATAAAAAGGTTTGCTGTGTTTTTCGAGTATCTCGAAAACAAAGTTATTCAGATTTTCTGGTTAAAACTAAAAAAACAAATGTATACAACGTTTAATTTAGAAACCCTGCATTAATTGTGTTATTAATTAATTAATAATACTTTGGTCCATCGACCTGGGTGACGTAAGTTTTGTTACTTATTTCACGAGTTTTAGTTTTTCTATGTAGGTCCTCGTGATAAGGTATTGTTGTGATTCGGCAAGAATTGCTTTTTTATTTCACGTTAGGTTGTTATAATATATACCAAAAATTATTGAATACTTTGATAACAAATTACAAATTTAATATCTGCTTGTACACCGCACACGCAGTTTGCGCATATTGAAGGCGCATCACTCAACTGATCCAGCGAGCACGCCAGAGACATTACTGAGTTAGTGATTGAAGTGTATTTATTGTCCGTGTTGTCGTTTTACAATCATATTGATATTATACTAGTGTCGTGTGTTGTGAAATTAAATTGGTGCTTTCAAATAAATATTTGGGGAATAAGATAATGTAAAATTAAAAATTTTATACATTCATACCAAAAGAATCACGTATGTTTGCCATTAAATTGTCGAGTAGACTAGGAATTACATACCTTATTTTATCGAAACTGATCAAATCGATATTAACATTTTCTGACCATTTAGTGACTTTATGTCTAGCGTAGACACTTGAATTAGTAAATTGTTGCATCCATATTTAATTATATATATTTTAAACGTTAATCGATTGAATGCGTCTTTATTTTATTATAACTTTATTTTAAACTACTTTATTGTATCTAAATTAACTACAAATTTCTTCAATATGTGCAATTGGTTACATATTTTTTTATTCTTGTAACATATTGGTGCCAAAAGCATAGTAATTATAATGAATAGACTAATGCTTATAGTCTTTGCATTACAAAAAATATATAATACTAGATGAAACTATCCAGTCTTTATGCGAAGAACCAATAACGATACAATAAAACTACTCCTTAAAAATTTTCAATAATTTATTTATTCATATATTAATTGTTCAGAAAGATTAAATATCATGTGATAAGCACGACACTTATTGTAAAAATGTCATTTTTGTACATTATTGAATCGAGGTTAATTAAATTAATTCTATTTTGATAATATGTAACAAAGCGTTGGATGCACCAAATACACAAAAATAATAAATTAAAATTTTATTCGAACAATTTAAATAAGTATTTTAAAAATATATCTATCTTGTATTAGAAATTAACAATTTACTAAATGAAAATACATCTTAAAAATTAATTGATGATTATAGTCGTACCGGTATTTTTCGTAAATACATACTTATATTTAATATAATTAATTGAAGTGACCGTTACTATGCGATAATCCATTCTAATGAAATAAAACAATTTAATATGTTTTTATCACGAATTTATTCTCTCGAATACATGACTAGTTTTGGCTCAAGTTATATAACTTGTAACATCCCTAGAAGGCTCTAGTGAAGCCGAAACTAGTAATATATTTGAGAGAATAAATTTGTGATAAAAAACACTGTGAATTGTTTTATTTTATACTTATATTTATCAAATTTAATTTCCCAACCTTGCACGTTTATGCTGTACTTTACAGCAAAATAGTTTATTGTTATGTGACTAATCAGTAAATTTTGGATAGCTATAATTGCTATAAATAATAACTAAACAAACAATAATAATCTTTATAGGTTGATTTGCCTAAAATTCTAACTAATAACTAAATAAAATCAAACGTTAAATAGCATTGATTTAAAAACATTTATGTAAAAAATATAATATTTTATAAAATAAACAACGTAAATAAATATAAATATTTAAATCAATTCCATCAAAATGCGCCTTAGTTATTATTATAATTTTTGTTTGTTTATATAATAGCATTTTGGTTAGATAAATCGTAATATACCGATTTTCAACATTTTGCAAAGCTTTCATACATATTAAATGTTTCCATTGTATTAAATTGCCCGAGGATGTTCTTCCTTTTAAATTAAAACTTGCTCTTAACACAGCAGTGCTTCTGTCATAGCGAAAGCTGGCTAAGGAATCAAACAAAAAGGGCTTTACATAAATACATTCCTTTAATTTATTATTATTAAGTATGTTTTTACTGTCTTTAGAAAATAGACAAGTTTTGTTTGTAAATAAATTGTTTTAATTATATGAAGTTTAAAAATACAAAATGATTTTGTTTAACTATTGCAATGTTAATCATTACGTCTAATAGTATTATACATGCTCTACAAGAAATTTTGTACTAACATTTAAATTTTTTCTAAATAATATATTATTTACATAATATCACTGTATTAATTCGCATAATTTTATAGTTTTCTTAATAAATTGAAATTTAATTACTTAATATTTAAAAAAAAAGTTTAAAAAATTGAACGATTTTATAAATGTTATTTATGATTTGCGACAAATAATAAATAAACCACTTTTTGCAAAGTACACCTTATTTTATATTACATGATTGGATAATTACAATTAAAAAAATACATAACACATAAAAAATATTTTGCTTTGAGATATTAACAAAGAAAATCGAGCACCTATAATTAATTTAAAGCCGCATTTTTATTTGTTTGGCGAAGCGTCAACTTCTGATATGATTTTCAAAATAATTCATCAAAATATTTGAATAAAATTTTAATTTATTATTTTCGTTTGTTTGGCGCCATGCAACATCGTTTGATCTATACTTTCAAAATAACATATTAATTTAACAAAAAGGTAAATATTTTTGCGCCAATTAAGCTTTCACAAACATGTGAAATAAACAAGCGTTTCCAACCCCATATAACTTAATACAAACCCTTTCCGCGTTTTTCGAAAACAATTTGCCCAAAGCGTGAACATGATATATTCATATAGCAGTTCAAAAACAAAGCGGGTCGCATGTAATAGTGGAGAGAATGTATGTATGTAATGTATGTACTATGTATACATATAATATTTATAGCGTCAAGGGTTGAGTTAAATACACTTGATGTTGCACATTTCATTAGATGGTCAAACGTGAAATGGTAAATGTTTTACTTAACCTGCATGCACTATTATGTCACTATGAAATATTCATATTTTATTAACTTACATAAATTATAATCTATATTTGTATTCTTTATTTTGTGGAATTATGTTACTTTAATTGTGAAATAATAATTTAAAAAATTTTCACAAAATTAAAAAGTCAATATTTTGTTAAACTATCAATGGCTATTATAAAGAGAAAAAAGTTAAAGCATCAAATATATTAATAAATAAACCAACTTTTTATATATCTTATCACGAAAAATATGTATTAAACTGGACTAGTTTCGACCAAATACCTGGTCATCATCATATTGTTTCTATCATCGTATGATGATAACCAGGTAATTGGTCGAAACTAGTCCGGTTTAATAAATATTTTTCGTGATAAGATATATAAAAAGTTGATTTATTTATTAATATATTTGATGCTTTATCTTTTTTCTATTTATAATAGCCATTGATAATGATAAGTTTAACAAAATATTGACTTTTAATTTTGTGAAATTTTTAAAAATTATTATTTCACAATGAAAGTAACATAATTCTACAAAATAAGGTATTCAAATATTGATTACTAACTTTTTTTCTATTAATAATATCCATTGATAATGATAAGTTGAACAAAATATTTACTTATATATAAAATGTTGTTTTGTTTATTAAAATGCAATATCACATACTAAAAACTACCTACCACCTTTCAATCAAATATATTAAGGAGAGGGATTAATAACGGTTCATACGACTTGTGAAACAAATTTTTATTTATATTTTATCTCTTGTAAACTTGTTTGATAATTGCTTTTTGCTTACCGAGTATGTTCGGTCTTTTAAATTATATGTTTTTTGTTTTAATTAATTAAGTTTATCTTTGTATTGAAGAAGGACAATGACTAACGCCCAAAACGTTTAAGAGATAAGATATAAATAAAATTTTGTTTCACAAGCACCATGAGCCGTTATTAATCCCTCTTCTCTATCTATTGAAGCACGTTGGATATTTCCCGTTTTAATCAAATATATTATCAGATAATTTCTGTTTTAAAATTTTTGATTATTCAAAGTGACTTTAAAATTAATTTAATATATTTTGTACGCTCACACATTCTTCTATTTATTTTTTTTAAGTTTTATTTAAATTTATTTTTTTAATTTTCATTTTTCAAGATTTGAATTGAGGCGATTTTATAAATTTGTTTTGAATTGATCATCACAAAATAATAATAATAAGAAAAGACAAACATTCTTATTTATGCTTTACACTAAATCCAAATTGCAACAGCAGCATGGTGTAAGTTTAACAAACTACAATAAATGTCTCATTTTAAGGACTTATTGCATTTTTACAACCAATATGTCATCTGAGCAGCATGCGTAAAAACTGTTTACTGTCGCTCCTTGATATCTTTTATATGTTGCAGCCGGTATAACTACATGGGAAATTACCGACAAACCGTCACACTTAAACAAAAAACTTCGACGCCATATAAAACAAGAAAAAAGACAGATTTTTATATCTTAATATAAATTCGCGACGGATAATAAAATGTAACTAGTAAAAATTATGCCA
This sequence comes from Tachinus sp. AB-2021, assembly GCA_030264575.1. NCBI lineage: Eukaryota > Metazoa > Arthropoda > Insecta > Coleoptera > Staphylinidae > Tachinus > Tachinus sp. AB-2021. The sequence continues at coordinate 12,778 of JARJEC010124665.1, forward strand.
TCGTAAATGGAAAACGTTCGCATTTATATTTTATTATTATGAACGGACAGAAACAAAGTGCCAGAATGTTGGCTTGGCACCCGACATTGAAATAACAAAACCGAAGGTAATCAAATTTATTGGTGCGTGTTATTGAAATGCCCACAGTAGGGATCAAACATTGTCATAGATGATAAAAACTTGATAATTTAGAAAGCATTCAAATCATCATTAAAATACTTGAAACATTTTACAAAATTAATTCATATATTTATGTTTATAAATATTTTTTACTTGATATTAATACAAAATATGTAAAAAATATTATTATTAACATATTAAATCACAAAATAGGCAAAATTGCAAGTGCAAATGTGCATTTTTATTTGCATATTTGTATGAAATACAATGCACGTATGCACATACTTTGTTTGTGGATAGATCAGTTGTAAATCGCTAGCCTAGCTAGCTGGAGGTCTTGGGTTCAAACTCCAAAAATGTGATAAATTTTAATCCCGCTTTCAATCCAGTGGTGGTTTGGAAGTCACCTTGGTCACATCAAAACCCCGCTGTCACAAGCCATCGGCTTGATGCAAAACATAAACATGCACATAAACAATGCTTTGCAATTTTGATTTGTTGTGATATACATTGCAGCCCTATTGATGTGTATAGTTTTAATTATGTAGTCAAAGATTGTAAGAATATTGAAATAAAAACAACTTGATATTACAATTTGTGATTTTGCATAATATATGTCTGTAAATATTTCAAATTATGTTAACATCCTTGAAGTTGTTATCAAACAAATCCATGGCAATATATCATGTACACAAACATATGCTAAAATTGCTCAGTTCTATGGGGATTAAATTAATTTAAGAGAGCTTTATTCTAAATTGAAATAAATTTAGACATGAATTTAAATCTTCCAACGCCATCACTCACTCGCGTTATAAAACTATCACTACCCATTAAACTTAACACGCTTAATAAATCTAAGGATTCAGCATCCTTTGGAAAAGCCATTCGTCCTCATTATAACACGCGCCGCGACAAACAAGACTGCCAGGCATACCGGCAAAACTTTGACTTACATTTTCGTTTGATTTACGAAATGACTATGTCCCACTTTCCTGGTTTGTATGGTAAATAAAGTATTAAATTTTCGTGGCGAGCGATTAAATAATGGATGGCAACTCGCGGAAAGTTTTAATTTGAAATCCGCGTATACCGCCACCACGCCGTTTTTCACTCCCTCTTTCTATTGTATCCGATATTTTATTAACAAAACAAAAGCGTTTCATCAAGATTCATTATTAAGTTTTAATGCTTTGGATGGATTACCTTATTAAATAAAGACAATTAAAGGATGATAATGAAGGTATGAATATTGTTAGTGGCTTCTCGTATGCTGGGGATTTTAAAGGGGTTAAGAGGCCGCGCCCAATCTGCATAGATGCGAATTAATCTCGGGCTCGGAATTGATATCAATCTGCTGCGATAGCAAAGTTGGCGGAATATTTCACCGTCGACATCCTTATCTTATAGCACATTTCAGGCAAAACTTCATGCATTTATACCACCAATCCGCAGTACTAACCCACGGATATGGATCCAATCCAATTAAATTTACAATGCAATCAATTTATCATTAAAATGATAAAATTGCAAAAAATTAATATGTAGCATTACGTGTAGAACAACAAAGATCTGAACAAAAATGTTTTCATTAATTTCTTATTTAGCTGGAATCATTTATCATTTGCTCATACCAGACAGGATATTAATAATCCTCAGAGATTATATTCACCACTATTCATTAACTATATTCCTTGGGCGTTGAATTATTTAATTAGAGCCATTTAAAAAGCTATTGCATTTGAATTTTTTCGGTGTGCAGGATGGGAATTCTCATTTAAATTGCGAATTGTAGCACCTGGACGTTCGGGTGAATAATTGCAAGGATTTGATATTTATAAAAAATCTAGCGAGTTTTTATGGAATATATTTCCGTTTGGAGCTAAGGGGTTCGTCCTTATCTACATGAATATTTCACACATCGTGACAGGATTTGTGCCCGCGGCATAGATAATATATTACCAGACTATATATAATATAAAACAATCATTTCTATTTTTAGAACTGTCCCACTTTGTGAAGATAAAAAATATTATATTTTATAACAACTTTTCCCATATTATCTACCTAAATTTTAAATTTATCTAAATTATTTTTTAACAAGGCGTACTAGCTTATTTTTACAATATTTTAAAAGATTTGTGGTTTAAATTTATGTCGTGGCAATTCAACCTGCCACTATTTTTTGGGGTCGACATAACTTTGTAAATTTTTTTATAATGCATCTCTTTTTACCACTACAATTTTTTTAAAAATATATTTTAAAAACATTTTACATTTTCCTGAAATAATATCTAAAATGCATAAATTGTATATTCTTCTATACTTTGAACATAATTCTACTACTATCCTGAGTAGTATGTAGATATGATTAGGATTATTTGTCGCAATAATATAATAATAGTTTAATAACTTATTATTTTGGGAACATTGCTGACGGAAAGGCTTTTCCGTTGGTAAATGATCGCTGATATTGCTCATCTTTTTTTGCCTCTTATTTCTATAATCATATTTCCGCTAAAGCCTCGCTTGACATCTGCCCTTATTCTATCATCCTTTTCATAGAATATCTAAGATTTTTCTACTGCTGTCATTAGTAGTTTGTAGAACTCATTTTGTCAGAATTTTGCTGATTTACGGTCTAGATCGTCTGTAGATCAGCTAAGTCTAATCTACTTTATCTATAAATTTATTATCATAATTTATAGCGGTGTTGCATTCAATCTTTTCTTTTTTAAGGGTCTTTTCACTATGCTTATTTTATCAGTATGGCATTTTAAAATTACAATTTTTTATTTTATAGCAATAATGCTTTTCTTGTTGCATTATTTTTTTTATAATATTTTGTATATTGTGTTTTATATATTTTTTAAAATTTTTATTTGATTTTTGATTTATTTTTTATCAATAATTGACACATTATTAAGGCTCAACGCCTCTAAAATTTAATCGTTTTTGACTCTCGGGGCTCAAACGATTGTGTATTTATTAATTAAAATTAAGAAAATTGCTTTCGTATACATATGAATAAAGGCTTAAACTATTCTGCTATCGAATTAGTTTTTTAAATACC
>JARJEC010124681.1:0-12721 GCA_030264575.1 Tachinus sp. AB-2021
AAAAAAAATCTTTACAAAAATAAAATATCACAAATTGAAGACTTGTGTATTATTTTAAACATCGCACTTTCTGCAATTTGCTACTACGTATATATCTGAATTATTTTTGGGGTGAACAATTATAGCGAAAGCAAAAATGTCGCTCAACACCAATGCGAATTTAAATCATCCAGTAACTTTTTTTTGCAAATTTTGATATAAAATATCGCTCAAAGATGCAAATAGTTACATTTTCAACAAACTATAATTCGATTTTATATTAAAGACTTATCAAGTTTTATATTTGTTTTCAAGTTACATTTTTTATATTTATAATAAAACAAATGCAATAAAATTACACATATTTTAATTAATTAATAAGGTTTTATATTCAAACAAAATAATTTATTATTGATTGATAATATGTTTATTTATAGCTTAGACCTTTAAATACAAAGAAAAATACACACACAAACACTTAATATAAAATCTACTTTAATACTGTGGCAACTTTGGCATTTACAAAACGCATTAGTTGCTGATGCTACAGACTAGCACTAGTTTATCTATTAGATAAAGTGATATTTTACATGTTCTGGCTAACTGGGGAATGGTACAATGCAACGTAAATCGTTAAGTTAGTTAAATTCTTGTTTACAAAGGCAGCTTGATTTAAATTATTTTAATATAGCCATTATAATTAAATGTTGTTAAATCCATCCATATGATTAATTTGTAAAATATGTTCTATATTTAATTATTTATTTGCATTAGTGCTATAATTAGTTTTTAATCTATAAAAATTATTTTGTGTAAATTCAATTTAATTTTTGCTTGAATTATTTCAAAAATCAACACAAAAATTGCTAATAACAATCCTAAAGATAGCAAAAACAGCATGGCCCAAATATGATTAAACGTTAAAGGGTGTGGTTTTGATTTTTCGATAAAATAATGCGGTTTTTTAAATTCGTCCTCCCATTTCCAAAACAGGCCTGATTCAACTGCACGTTGCAAGTAGTCATTAATCATCGGATACATAGGATGAAGAATGTTAGTCATCATGCAACCATACGCGCTAATGTCTTTAAATGTTTCGTAACGATCAGTTCCGGTTTCATCCATATATCTATATTCATGTTCAACTACGTTAGATTTTGTAAAGACAGTTAGATTTTTTTCTTTAAATATTCCAGTTGTTATAAAATCATTTTTATTGATTCTGCCCAAAAGAAATAATTTAAAAGCTGATAATTTTATATCGTCTGTTATTTTACTTGGTATACCGCTTTCCACATTATCAATTAAAATTCGTAATTTGGATTCAATTATATCTTCAAATGATTTTAATGGTTTTTCATATATTGGATTTACCAAAAAAGAATAAAACAAGCCGGTATAAGCCGATGATATTATTAAAGAATAAACTACCCAAGTAATAAAGAGAAATCTAAGCTTCCATTTTTCCGGCGCTTTGGTTGATTGTGATATAAATATCCCATACGCATCAATAACTCCTATTTGGATAATATCATTTTCTAATAATTGAGATGTTATCAAAATTGTTAAAATAAATAAAATAAAACTTGCAAATATTATTGACCACAATTTAGAATCGAAAGCAGCATAAAGAGCAGTCCAACTGGGAAGTTGCTTTGGTTTCGGTACCATATATACTGAGTCATAAAAATAAAACGGATAAGTGATCTGTTGAGTTTCACTTTCTTTGCAATTTGTTAATCCAAAATAGACGTCTAGCGTATCATATGTACCCAATATTCTAGACAAATTCATTAACCGATTCAATTCATCAAAAAACATTGCATCAATTCCAATATTCTGCTTTGCATCAGTTACGAACGGTTTATGTGGTCCAAACATTGAATAATAATACTGATATTTGTAGAAGCAGTTTTTAAAATAAATTGGCTCAAATGCCATAGTAGTTAATGCTAAATTAATCTTACTACACTCACCAACCAAACGTAATATTCCTGCATACCTGCAATATATTTTATCACGTTGCAACGTATACACTTGTCCATCTTTAGTAACCAGCAGTATTTTATACATCTTATGCGAAAATATAATATCTTCAAATACAAATGAAATTGTTTCTATATCTTCCATGCCGATATAGTAAAATAGAAAAAGTTGATCAACTTCAAAAATTTTATTATTAAACCTGCTTATTGTTTGGTTTACAAATTGAAACATGTCTTCAGCTATGACGATATATAATTGCGTTTCTTTGTATATTTGTTTGTATAACATCTGGTTTTCTGGATTTGTTTTAAGACTAACTATGACATTAAGTCTCATAATATTTTTTATAATATCTTCAACGAGTGCATTATTTTCATTTTCATAGAATATGAATGTTCTATAAGTTGTATAATTTCGCAGTATGTTATTGCAACATTCCCCCAATTGGATGTTATCTTCTGACTAAAAATATTATTGAAAATTAACATTGATGATTTTAAGGAAAGAAAGAAAGAAAGAAAGAGAACAAATATAATGTCAAATTTTTTTATATTTCATGGGTTTTGCGACATCTAATGATAGTTTTTTAAGTTTTACAAATATACTGCAATTAGAAAAAAAGAGTGGTTACACGCCAATTTTTGCAAAAAAAATATAAAGTGCCAGAAATTGATCTGAAACACTAAATATTCCTTCTGGCAATTATTATCAAAACGCCAAGTTGGCAATAAAATCAAAACAGATTGAGTAAAACAGTTCATAATCTATTATTCAAATTCAAAGTTGTTACAAGCTGCAACAAATGCATGCACTTGTTTCACTCTTCATAAAAGATCACCAGTGCACCTTAGTGATTTCCGCATCGCATTGAAACATAAATGAACCGATTAATTGATTGACGTGTAACGACACCGCAAATAATCCAGTCATCAAAGTAAGTAGTGTTCGCTTTTTCTTGCATCAATTTATACTGCAATTAGTTCAATTAACTCATACTTTATAACAAAAAATTACAATGTTACAATGTCCTATTGAAGTACTATCATATTCCGAAAATAAAAGTTGCAAGAGTTTCTGAATGGGCTACCACAGAAAAGTTAAGGTATCAATAAACATCACAAAATATCGCAACTTTTTGGTCCTTAAAAGTTACAAGTTGTTAAAAAATCTTACAAAAATATAAAAAACTGTGAGTACCATATAAACATATGTTATAATTTTTAAATTTAATAATAATAATAGTAAATATAGCATACTGGTACTGGTAATTGTGTGCCTCAAGATGGGACCGCAATAATCAACTGTCAAATGTCAATAATATCAAAATTTAATTATTTATTTTCTAATTCCTTTTAATTATAATATATTTTATACATCCTGATGAAGCAATGAAAATGTTGCAATAAAAAGACGAATATTAATTTATTTTTAATTTTATATAATTTAACAATATATAGTTCGAATTTCCCAAAAATAAATAAATTCAAAATTTAATGTTAAAGCAGAATCATTTTCCAATATGTTTTTTTTATATTAAAAACTGCCAATAATTTTATAACAAAAAAAACATAAAAAATTGTCATAAAAGATGTAATCAAACTAATTACAATATTTGTTATTAAAAAAAAACTCACCTGCGGGTAAATAGTTTCGTGTACGCATACAACATTGCTAATATAAGCAATTACTAAAAACAAATTCCATTTAAACATAATCATCAAAGTTTTTGATTAATTTAAAAAAAAATTTTTTTTCTAATAATGACTTGATAATAAACAAAACAACCAAATTCAAATAAACAATTATAAATTATATTTAAAGCAGTTATTAACATACAACTGCTCTTAAGGTTATGGTTGTAATGAACTTTTCACCTTACCGGGAGAACATAAATTAAATATTTATGTATTAATTATCTAGTGCAATGTAATCTAAAAAAACACTCATTAAATTATTATAGTTTTTTATACCATACAATGTTTATTACTTTATTACATTTCTAAATTTGAATTATTAAAATAACTCGCTCCTCATTAATTATTAATTTGATTTTATTGTATTTTTAAGCAATCAGAAATTCAGTAAAAATTGAACAAAACGTTTTGTGCGTATTTGCTCATTTTCTTGAATGTGAGGAAACCTTATAATTGCTTTCAAAACAAACAAATCATAAGAATGGTTTCGACCTCTACTATGTGGTACTTCAGTATAAGAAATAAATAAAGCAAAAATTACTGTGTTGTGTTTTTTAACCACAAAAAATTATTTTATTTATTAAAATTAAAAAGTAAAAATAAGAGCGAGTCGAGTTTCAACTTAGAAAAGGTCATTATCAAGTGATTAACAATAATTAACTTATACAAAAAGACCTTCAAACAATTTGAAAAGGAGGAGAAAATATAGCTTCTATTTATTGCAAGAAAAATTACATGTCTGGGGCTCAGTTTGTGCCAAAAGCACAAACCATTTTTCTGAATTCTTTTCAGGGAATTGCCTGAGAACGTGAGATCGCAAAAGAGTAAACAGTTAATGCTTATCTGCAACTTCACCAATAGCATTATGGGTCATATGGACCAATACTGTTTTGAATTTTTATAAATGATATTAGTTCTGTAATACAATCTAGTATTTTTTCCCTTTTTGCCGATGATGTATTTTGTAAATTATAAAAAACGTTTAATTCTCGGTCTGATAAATTTTATTTACAAAGAAGTTTAAATAATATCAACAAATGGTGTCAAAAAACAAACTATTTTTGAATTATTCAAAATATTGTTGAATAACATAACAATATTATTATAACAATAAAATTTTTTTAAAATGTGAACCTAGTGTCAAAGATCCGCGTATTACTCTGGACTATGAATTAACTTTTGTTGATCATATAATTAACATTACAAATAAACGCATAAAAATTATTGGTCTGATTTCAAGATTTGCCAAAGACATGTCTATTTCCTCGTTATTGGTGCTCTGTCGCTCTCTTGTTATTAGCATTTTTGAGTATGTTTCTACAATCTGGAGTTCGTGTTATCAAGTTCATAAAAATAAGCTGGAAAGTGTTAAACAAAGTTTTGAGATTAATTGCATATAAAAAGGGTATACGTTTTCGCGATGTTGGTTAATATCAATTAATGCAAGAACTAAACTTAAAACCACTGGAGCAACGACCGATTTAAAATGATTTATGTTTTTTTTTGCATAAATTACTTGCAGGATCAGTCAACTGTCCTGAAGTGTTAGGTCGAATTAATATGATGGTGCCAATTAGGGTTGGCTGAAATTCCCGGAAATTTTGGAAAAATATATGGTCTCGATCCCCGGAAATTCGAGACTCGAGATATTTTAGTGAAGTGGAAATTGGCATAAACATATCAAAATTATTAAAATAATAAATGTAATAATAAAGTTATACACTATAAATAATTGTTAAGACATAATTTACAATTTATATTAAAACGCGCCGTTTTCAATAACTGTATAATCCAATAAACGTATAAAACTGGAGAAAATATTTTTCTTGTTATTCAATATGAGCCATGATTTTATTTGCTGGATGTGTAATGAAACGACTTTTTTAAAATCATAAATATGGGAAGTTGGCAATGACAATTCAGCAACATTTTCAAGCAATAGTAATTATAAAAAAACTTAAATATGTTACATGACTTTATGCAGTCTTAATGAAAATACAAAATATTTACTCTCTCTAAAACAGGATCAATATTAAAAAATATTTTTGAAGGAACTGATATAGGACCAGTAATTTAGGCATATTTTTTTAATTCATTTATCCCAACAAAAATAACAAGTAGTACTGAATGCGAGAGGACATTTTACTTAGTATTTGGCATTTTGAAATTGGCTTTCAGACGAGTCCTTCAAGTTTTATTTATATTATGTTTTTATGACTAATCAATAATTATTACTGTTTACTATTTGTTATATTGCCATTTGTATAATTACTCTATTTTTTTAAAGAAAACATAACAGCTTATTTTTTAATTTCTCGAGTCCCGGGAATGTCCTAAACAGTTGTCTCGTATCCCGGGAATAAAAAAGTATCGAGACTGAGTAACCCTAGTGCCAACATGCAAACCAAAAACGATATTCAGCTTATTGTTAGGAAGTCCATTGGCTAAATTTAAATTATATCTGAGTCAATTGTCCCTTCAGGATATTATGTAATATGTTTGAGTTAGTTAGTATTTTTCTTTACTTTTTAACCTTTTTTATGTTATATTATCTTCCTTTATTATAATATAGGATTACTTATGAAATTATTTGTTTAAGGTGCAAGGTGCCGAGAAGCATTATCTACGGGGCCACTGGAACATACAAAGATTTAAATATTCCCGAATACGTGAAGTGTTTTAGGACACGCTCTGTACGCAATTCATACAGATGGCAATATTTTACGGCACTAAAAACACAATAAATTGCTGCCAATACAGGTGTAGCTCTCAAATGTTTGTGACTGTATTTTAAATAGTTTCATTTCTGTTTAGGGAGAATTGTTTAGAAATGAACAATCGGTTTTTGATAATTTGCATAACAAATGCCTTTGTTTATGGTTAAACATCAATATAAAATATGTTTTTCTTTAAATATCAATTGCAAGGAAAAAATGATTACTAAAAAGAAACTAATTCGATAACAAAATAGTTTATACCTTTATTCATGTGCATACGAAAGCAATTTTCTCAATTTTAATTAATAAATACACAATCGTTTGATCGAGCCTTATGATTTGTAAATGATATTTATACCGTAAATAAAGTTTTTTTTTCTTCAAGTTTTTTTTATTGCTGTTTTGATTGCGAATATGCTAGATAATTTATCCAAGGATATGCGCAATTTAGTTGCTTTCTAAAAATGTTCTTGTAATATGAGCTGTTTCCAGTAGGGCAGCCTTTTGCAAAGTTGTCACATGTTGAATATCTATGTTAAGAATTTAGCATCCCTATTGTGTTATGTGGAATGACTCCAGTTGCCGACATTACAATTGGCATTACTTCTACTTTGCCGTGTTTCCAAATTTTTTTAATTCCATATGCTCGATCATTATATTATATTTGTCCATTTTTCAGCTATTTTCTTCTAGGTTTTAATAGCTGATATAGATAGCAATATCAATCAAGTAAGTTAATATATATTTTCTATAGTTTCTTGTTGACAAGACTTGATCTTGTTTTGCTATTATAAATCCCTCGGTTTCGGGTATGAGGTAACCACTTGATAGATTATTTATCCATTCTAGGTTTATATTACTTTTATGTATTTGATAGTACTGTTTACCGTGTAGACTTTTTGTTTCCATTCTTCTTCTCTTTCCTTAGCTATAGTCTCTTTATTTGTTTGTATAGTTAATTCTTCTTGAAGGCGCCTGAGGAGTATAGTTGTTGTGTACTTGGTTTAGAAAAGCATGCAGTTTGTTGTTAGGTTTTGATTTGAAGTATTCACGTAGTTTATGCATTTGCTCGTCATGTAGTTCGTTAATGTTAGTTTCTTCCAACTCTATGTCTAAGCAGATTAACTCTTTCATTGGATGTTCTTGGATAAGCATATTATATTTTGTTAATGCAGTTCTAGTTTTTCAGTCTAATTTTTCAAGCTTTTAATAAATGACAGGGACGAGATTGAATATGTATTTATTACTATGTTTTTTGTGTTTAAATTAGTTTTAACAATAAATTTCAGCCCTAACTCATATTTTTTGGTAAACTTTTTTTTATTAAGCCATGGTCGGTTTTTGTGTTCTGTGTCCTTCCATTAACTTTATTTTTGTGTCTTTGTCTAATGGTATATCATTGGTTTCAGCCCATTTACTATTCTCAATATGTATCATTTTACATTTATCTGTGTTGGCATTTAATATCTCTACTCATTTCATTCAGGAGTTTTATAATTTGAACTAGTTCGTCTTTTGTAGCAGCATGTATCTTTATATCATCCATAAAGATTAGATGGTTTATTTTGAGTTGTTTGTTTATTTTATATCCATATTTTGTTTTGTTTAGTGTGCGAGAGAATGGATTAACTGCAAGGCAGTAAAGTAAGGCACCATGTGGTCATGGTAATCATAAAACAACGAATAAATATTAGGTTAATTTTATACATCTTATGGATTTGTATAAGCCAAGGGTGAGGCATTGAGTCAAAGGATTTTCTGCAGTCAATATATCCCATGTATAAATTTCTGGTTTGTTTCTGAGCTTGGTTGGTAATTATATTATCAGATATTATTTGTTCTTTGCATAATCTTGTGTTGTTTTCTCATTTTTGTTCAATCGTCATCACCTGGTGTTCCTCAATATGTTCATTTAATATGTAGGTGATAATACTTGTTAATATTTTTTTATATTTTGGGTAAACACGATATTATATCGTAGTTGTCTGGATTTTTTTTTGGTAATAAGTGTGTGATACCTTCTATCAGGAACGATGGCATATGTTCGGAGTTATTTATCAGTTTGTTAAATTGATTTGCAATATATTTATGTGTACTTGTTAGTTTTTTGTACCAGAAATTTTGAATTTTTTTTGACCCCGCTGCTTTTCAGTTATGTGTTTTGTAATAGAATTTTTAACATCATTTTCTGTAATATTTCTTTGATATTGTTCTGACAAATTTCTTCTTCAATTATCCAACTAGCATCATTTTTATGTTCATTTGGTTTTGACCACATATTTTCCCAGAAATCGTAGATGCTTGTTAGGCTTGATGGTTGGGGATTTACACAAGTTTTTCTTCAAGTTTTCGGTAAAAGGCCATTTTGTTATTTTCAAATAGTTTGTTTTGATGTTTTCTTTCCATTGAAATGTTATATCTATTAAGTCTTTTTCTTCTATTCTAAGTCTTATGACTATTATTATTATTATTATTATTATTTTATTATTATTATTATTATGCCATTTTTCTTGATAATATCTTCTATATTTTGTCATTTTTGTTGAAAGAACGGGATAAGTAGAAATATAGGAAGATTTAGTTAAATACTCAGTCACTTATCCATTCTTTGCATATTTTATAAAATCAAATTAATATATGAAAAGCAAAGTGATTTTGCGATAACGAGTGCATCCATCGATAGGTGGATTTTGAACAGCAAATACGTAATTCAGCCTGACCTGTACATTTTGTAAAATAAGATGTTGTATACGTTATATATAGATGTACATATAACATTAAATGAATTGAAATATAGCAATATAAATATGTATATTGTAAAAAGTAACTAATATAATTTTAAAATCAAATGACGTAATAATCTTTTACTATTTCTATAATAATTTTAAAAAGCATAAAATACAAAATAAAAATTGTATACTTATGTAAAAAAAAACGTTATTATTGTTTTTATCTGGTTACTTACATTTAAATAGATTGCGTCCAAAAAGCTTACCTTCCTGAAACAGAAATATTTTATTTAAAAGAAATGCAAAAGTGAACTAACCTCAATATTTACAATTATTAATAGACTAATATGCAATTAAAATAATCCAATATCATTTAATTCTGTACAAATTGTCAATTTGAATGAATTACAAACGGTTTAACTTGTCAATTTAAGCATTTGAAAAATAAGATTCACTTACTCATCCACTCACCCATTTACTTAACATAAATCATTTTTTTGCTTAGTATATTTTTGCATTTTGTTATTTGATATTGCTATAAGATTATTACTTTATATCATTCATAAAAAATTGAGGCACATAATCAATCAACCGAAATTAATTAAATCTATATTGTTTGATGGATTAATAGAATGTAATGAAGAGTTTTTCTTTTTAAAATTAACATGTTTAACATAATAATGCCACGCCGAGGTCACATATGACCCCTGATACTGTTAAAAGTACAATAAGTAGTCAGATTGACTTCAAACTCCATCTTTATCGTAGTTCATGAGCATTATTTTGTGAGAAATTAAAATTAGCATTATTAACCTGTATTCTAAAACAAATGATGTTAGCGACAACCCCATCGTGGTAATTACGTTACAAGTATTAATCTTTTAAACTTTGTTTAAGATAAGTAAAATTAACCAAATGATTCCTTGGAAAAAAATTATTACACACCTGTCCTATCCTCAAAAAGTACTGCCAGAAAAACAAAAAAAAAATAAGCAAGGAAGTTTTCAATTCCTTGGTATGCTATTGATTCAACTTGCCACATCCTTTACAATTGTTGATAGCTAATTTGCTGGGTGTAGATATAGCACGTAAAAATGAAAATACAATAAATACAAAACGATGTAAAATTTGTCCTAAAAATAAAAACAAACAAAAATCGTCATAAATAATAAGTTTGTGGAAGAAGCCTTTGCGCTGAACACTAGATGGTAGTTTGCTCATTTTGTATACAATTATAGTATTATTATTATTTTTTATAAATTATAATATTTTGCTTTGTTTGATGTTTGATCTAATTTATTCTGTTGGTGTTTAATTTTTGTAAACAATATTAAATGTAAATGTTTATTTTTAAGAATTGATCAATTTCTTATGTAACATAACAAGTATAAACTGATTTTGAAGCGCCTCGGTATTCTATCAAATTGTTCCATACAAATATAAATATATTGTTACGTCCACGTTTGTACTTTACAGTAACAAAACTCAATCCTTTACGTGCATTTTCAACTTACTATATTATACTTTCAACATTACTATATTAAAAAGTTTATATCGTATTGTAAGTAATAAAGCATTAATTTCGTATACAGCAGCTTAGTGCTATTTGAGTTTTAGTTTAATTTCAAAGAAAATATAACTATCAATATACTAAGATACATAGATACAACAAGAAAAGACTTAATTCAACACATGGTCATTTATGCATACCACCAGTAATGCGAAAAGAATAAATTTAGATTTATTACTACTACAATAATTTTAAATCCCCAACGACAAAGCTATAGTTTGTTTATATTAAAAATAGTAAATATATAAAAAAACTAACTAGCATTTAAAAAAGAAAGATATATACCCAAAAGTAGCTTATTTATAAAAACTATCTACTTTTATGTTAGAAGAAGTTTATTACTTTAACTATTTTTGATTTGCCTTCCTGATACTAAATGCTTGAAGGTGCAATTAAATATTTATTATCGGTTAATAAATTATATTCGTATTTGTATTTTATAGTATTCAACATTTATTGTCCGGCAGGATTTCGAGTCCTATCTATGAATTTTAAATTCATATCATAACTATTGGACATACATATTACACAAACATATTTGGAAGGGATTTAGAAGTATAGCTACATATTGTACATTGATTTAACCCCATTTCACTGTCGTCAACTAACTTTTTGTCGTGCTCCCCCACATTTATTGTTGATAACCTCTTTTTTGTCGCCAACTTACTTTTTCGATTTCTACAAATCCTTGCGAGCGCCCGGCAGTTTGAGAACTGCTGATCCATCCGGTTGGTATACAAACATATTCTTAAAAGATACAGCAAATAATCTTGTGTTGCGTGGGTCGTGGTATATTTGAAACTGAATTTTATTACAATTAATTTTTCTTAAATACTAATAAACATGTTGGTCTAGTATTCTGTGCAAGCATCACAATGTAAAAATTATTATTAGTAAGGATAAAAACAGATTGTATTACATATGTTTGAAGTAATATAATCTTAATATAATACATGACATGTAATATAACATCTCCCCATCAAGATAAAAAGCATGATGAAATTTACTAATCAATAATTTACATTAAAGTGTTGACATTTTCTGTTTTTCGGTTTCGATTACAGATAGTAATAGAATAGACTTTCTGAAATCTATTATTACAACAATAATGATTAATACAATGAAAATAGAAATTGCAAAATTAGCATGAAGTAAACCAATAATTTTACAATTTAAAGATTTCAATTCTAGATTAGCTTGATTTAATTTATTCTTTGCAGTAAGAGGTACAATTTTACTTAACGTGCGCTATGTTATCATGGATACTTAAATATGGCAGGAAATTGAAATGATCTAGATTGGTTAATTTGATGGAGTTAGAGAGAGAATTGTGTTATTAACAAAATAGCTGCATTGATCTTTTGAATGCACGTAATATGTCCATTTTATGATCAGTTATAGTGATATTATTGCAGTTTCTTTGACATCAATTTTGGACTGACTACAAAATTATTCTTTCAATATATTTTATTTCAGGTTCATTAACTTTCATTATCTCTTTATGCAATTATCCAATATACTATAATTTGAAATGGTTTTGACCTCACACGTACAATTATTGTTAATGATGTGTTCGACGAAAAATTCACAAATATAATTATTTTGAAGTAGTTCACACTCGTTTGGCATAACACATTTGTTATAATTGATTGCTATAATTTTATATTGCAACTAAATATTGGTTTTCATTAATTGGCAAAATACTATTATACAATTTGTGGTAGCACACATTATCAATTGTATGGATAACACAAAAGTAGCTTCGTATTGTTGTATGTAAATCTTTAAATCGGCTAATGCTTGCAGATTAAATAAATTATCAGTTGGTAATTCGCAAGGCACCGTTTCTCAAACTGTACGGAGCACCGTAAGTTGAATGAGGGGAGGGGAACAAATAAATGTAAAAAAAATTTGTTTGGTCGAATATTAAAAAAAGTTATCAACAATAAGTATGTACCATTTCTCTAAAAAAAGTGCTTGAACCACGCAGTAAACTGTTATTCATTCAACAACAATACCAAAACGTGCACAAGCTACGAAGTTCCA
>JARJEC010124703.1:0-12001 GCA_030264575.1 Tachinus sp. AB-2021
ACCCTATTCACTGCCCTGAAAAAGGCGAAATAATTTCAGTCAACACAAGCCTTCACGACAAATTTGTTGAAGCTGGTACTGAGCTTATACGCTACCGCCATTTTTTGTCAAAAGATGAAGTGTTACAACGTATCTTACGCCAAGCCCTCCATCTCTTTCTTGCTCCTGAAAAAGCAAAATATTACTTTATTCCTAGTGTTGATATAAAAATCAAGGTTTCTGGACCTAAAAGCATTACAGTACGTGATGGGGAAGAAATTTTTATTATGTCACGCATGAAACGAGAAACACCTTTGCGTTACACAGGCCCCGAAGGAGTTATTTATGCCGTATACTTTTCTCACAACCAAAATGTTGATGCGGGCCAGCCACTCATTGGCATTTGCCCCCCAGATCAGGTGCAACAAGTTGAAGATGTTGTCGCTCGGGTACAAACAGACTGGATTGAACAAGGGTAATTATTATGGGTGACATACTTTTTATTAGAGTAAGTGCTGAAACATACAAAGATGAAGCGGCAGAAAAAGCATGGCCAAACCTGTATTTACTCACGTATGGTGATACCTATACCGCAAAAAAAAGTACCGTTACAGGAGAAACCCTTGCCAGAAAACACGGAGCCCTTGAACTCATAAAAGATTTATCTGACTTGCATCAATTTGGAGATATGGACAAACACATTGAAACGGCCCTTGAACCATTCATAGGGCACTTAACCACCTTGGTGAAAGAGCTGGAAAAACACCTTGGGGAACGCAACGCCCAAGCAGCGCACTCATTAACCTACACCATTGAAGAAGCGTTAACAGCAACAGAAAAAGCTCTTAAGCCTCTTATGTCTGCTTAGTAAAATACGTCTTTAAGGAGAAAAAAATGCTTAACAAAGTTATGATTATTGGCAGATTGGGGCGCGACCCTGAACTTAAATACACGGCAGCTGGTATGCCCATTGCTAACTTAAACATTGCAACTGATGAATCATACGTTGATAAAGACGGGAAAAAAGTAGACCGTACTGAATGGCACCGCGTTGTTGTTTTTCAACGTGTTGCTGAAAATTGCGCCAATTTTTTAGGAAAAGGAAGCCTGGTATTTGTTGAAGGCAATTTGCAAACCCGTAAATGGCAAGATAAAGACGGCCAAGATAAGTATACCACAGAAATACGTGCCCAACGGGTACAGTTTCTTGACCGTAAAGGCAGTTATCAAGGCAATGTGGCCGATGACGCTGGGTATGGTGAACCTGCCCAAAGCAACCCTCGTCAAAGTGCCCCCCGCCAATCTCAACAACATCAAGATGAAGATTTAGGCCCCGCTTTTCCATCTGAAGCAAGCGGTATGGATGACGTACCCTTCTAAGATATTTTGACTCTATAGCACCAAAAAAATACTTTTCTTGGTGCTATAGAACTTTATGGGTGTTTACGCGTTACCCTTCAATGGGTTCGTCATGGTTGTATATGCAAACAAGCGCCTGTAAAAAAATACGCTTTACCGAATAAACAGTATTTTGCCTCACCTTTTTGTTGCTTAAACAGTACCCTATAGAACACCCCATGTGTTTGCAAAACAAGCTCTTTGTTACCATGCAGAGAAAACCCCATATAATAGTATTAACCACACAAGACTTTTTTGTAAAAAAACACCATGACCTCTGAGTACGAAATTTCAAGCCCCCAAAACCCACGCTATAAAAGTTGGCTTAAATTGCTTGATGCCAAAGGGATAAAAAAACAGCAAGAAGCATTACTCTCAGGTCGCAGTTTTATTCATGAAGTACTTACTCACCACGCTACCCATGTACACACTATACTTACAGATGATACAAAAAAACTTTTAGACCTCCCCATTCCTGAACATTGCCACACCTGTATATTACCCTCGTCTTTGTTTGATTCTCTTGATATTTATGGTACAAAAACGCCTCTTTTACTCATTGCTGCACCCCCCTTACCTTCATGGGATGAAAGTGTAAAAAAAGGGCTAACTCTTTTTCTTCCATTTCAAAACCCCATCAACCTTGGTACAACTATCCGCACTGCGGCAGCTTTTAACGCAACCGTTGTGTTGTTACAAGAAGCAGCCTCACCCTATCTACCCAAAAGTTTACGAGCCTCTGGCCCGAGTATTTTTCAAACCCCCTTGTTTCAAGGCCCAACCCTTGAAACTTTGGCAAAAAACTTTGAGCACCTCCCTCTTTTTGCCCTTTCGCCTCGTGGTGAAAATATTTTCTCTTTTACACCGCCCACCGCAATAGGTCTTGTGGCAGGGCCTGAAGGGCCTGGGCTTGACGCTTTTTGGGCACCTAAAAGGCGCCTATCAATTCCCATGAACCCACAAGTTGAATCACTCAACGCTGCCATTGCCGTTGCCATTGCCTTAACTTGTTGCGCCATGCCATAGCCCTCACTTGTTGCGCCGTTGCCATAGCCCTCACTTGTTGCGCCATGCCATAGCCCTAACCTACTCTTTTATACCTCGCGCGCACCTGCCAGAATGTACCTGTCATACGTTTCACCTTTAACAATTGCCTTTTATTTACTACCGTATCTCAACCTCACATATGCAAACAACCCCTCTTGCTTGTTTTACACAGCCATTTTTTCGCTCCACTCTAACGTATAAAGCACAGCAAATAACCGCAAACTACAAAATACCCTCATTTGCCTCTTTTTTTATCCTCAAATACATCTCGTTCTGTTTTTTTACCCTAAAAGGTATTTCATTTTATTTTTTTATCCATAACTCATGTATTATCGTTTTCACCGAACATTCAAAGTGTTGTTGACAGAAAAAACAGTTAGTTATACGTTTTGAGTAGCAAAATAAACCCCACCTGATAAATTACACAAAGGCGCCTAAGTAGGCATAAATAAAAAAACAGATATGAATATATCTATTTACTGAGGTAAAAAGATTTTTTACATAGGCGCACGGTATTAATAGTTGTTTTAAGTGACGTAGTGCACTGGTAACGGGTAATGAACACGGCATGTAATAAGGAGCTTTTTTATGTCTGAAATGCTTTTACTCTGGGCTGGTATAGCGGTAATTATTGGCGTTGGTGTTTTACTGGTTAAGCAGGTAGAAACACGCCTTGTTTTACTTGGTGCAGGCCTTTTAATGTGCTGCTTGGGTGGCGTCCCCATGAAAGGTTTTGCGGCTTTTTCTGAGCGCATGGTTACCGCAGGCCTTATACAGGTTATTCTTTCAGTTATGGGTTTTGCCTATGTTATGAAAATGACCAAATGCGATGCCCACCTTGTTAATTTGCTCGTTGGGGGTATGTCTAAGGTACGTATAATTCTTGTACCAGCAACTGTTATAATTACTGCTTTTATCAATATTTCTTTAACCAGTGCGGCTGGTGTTTCAGCAGCAGTTGGTTCAATTCTCATCCCACTCATGATTTCACTTGGGGTACACCCTGCTATGGCGGCCTCAGCTGTTATGGCTGGTACCTTTGGTAGCATGGTTTCTCCTGGTCTTTCTCACAATGCTTTTATTTCAAGTACACTTGTTAAGACGGATGTTATGCAAGTTATTGCTGTACACTACTGGGCAGATATTGTGACCGTAATTATAGGCGCTGTCTCTCTTGCTATCTTAGCTGTTGTTCTTAAAGAAAACAGCGGTTATGTACCCGAAGCTGGGCACGAAACGACCACAATAGAAAAACCCAACGTGTTCTATGCCATAATTCCCATTATTCCAGTTTTTCTTTTGATTTTCAGCGCTATTATTAGTTCTGCCACAGCACCCGCTTGGGGCAAAAGTGTTCTTGAAGCAGTACCCGCCCTTAACAAACTATCTGTTCCTGCAGCTATGCTAATAGGGGCTATTCTTGGTATGTTGGTAACGCGCGCTAACCCTACTAATACGGTAAAAGAATTTTTCAATGGTATGGGCAATGCATACGGCTCTGTTATGGGTATTATTATTGCCGCAGCAGTATTTGTAGCTGGTTTACAAGCTGTTGGTTTGGTGAGTGCCTTTAACGAGTTTTTAAAACAATCTGACGCCATTGCCAAATGGGCAGCTACTTTTGGCCCCTTTGCCCTTGCTGTTATTATGGGTTCTGGCGACGCGGCCACCCTTGCCTTTAACGAGGCTGTTTCACCCCACGCTCAACAGTTTGGCTTAGAAGTTGTGAACATGGCAAGCCTTGCCACATTAAGTGGCGCCTTGGGGCGCACCATGTCGCCCCTTGCTGGTGCTGCTATTATTTGTGCAGGCCTTGCAGGAGTAAACCCCCTTGAAATTGCCAAACGTAATGCTTTAGGTATGATTATAGCTGCCGTTGTAGCCATGTTTATGCTAACCTAATAACCTCAACATTTTACGGCTACACCCTTGCCTTTGAGCCGAAGTAACTTGCTTTGGTTCAAAGGCTTTTTATAAGACACAGAATATTTTCTGTCTCTTACTCAACCACAAGGAGTATTGAATGAATTTACTTTCTCAAAAAATTACCCAACTACTACCTAATATGATTGCCTGCCGCAGAGATTTACATAAACATGCAGAAGCCGCCTGGACAGAATTTAGAACGGCTGCTTTTGTGGCAAAAAAATTAAAAGACCTTGGCTATACCCTTACTATGGGTGAAAAAGCCGTGGATAAAAAAAGTATGATGGGTGTACCTTCTGCTGAAAAACTAAAAGAGCACCAAGAACGCGCCATAGCACAAGGGGCAGACCCAGCCCTTATTGCCCAAATGACAGGTGGGCTGACAGGACTTTGGGCAGATCTTACATTTAATGGTGAAGGCCCTTGCTTTGCGTTACGCTTTGATATGGATTCAAATGACGTTGTAGAAGCAACCACCCCTTCACACCGTCCCATCAAAGAAGGTTTTGCCTCTATTAACACTGGTGCCATGCACGCTTGCGGCCATGACGGCCATGTGGCTGTTGGCCTTGCTGTGGCAGAAATTATTGCTTCAATGAAAAATGACCTTAAAGGTTCTGTACGTCTTATTTTTCAATCTGCAGAAGAAGGTGTACGCGGTGCCGCCCCAATGGTAAACGCTGGCTGTGTAGAAGGAGTAGATTACATAATTGGCTTACACATTGGTTTTCAAGCGGCAAAAAAAGGTGACATTGTATGCGGGGCCAAAGGTTTTCTTGCCACCACAAAATGGGATGTGACTTTTACAGGTACATCTGCTCACGCAGGGGCTGCTCCGCAAGAAGGAAAAAACGCCCTACTTGCAGCTTGTGCTGCAACAACCAACCTACATGCAATCTCTCGTAACAGTGAAGGGGTAACCCGTATTACCGTTGGTAAACTTGTGGGAGGACAAGGACGTAACATTATTCCTGCCAACGCTTTTATGGCTCTTGAAACTCGCGGAGAAACAAGTGACTTAGACGATTACATGACTACAGAGGCACGCCGTATTATTGCGGCAGCTGCAAGTATGTGGGATTGCGAATATGAAATAACTGTTATGGGTGGCACTAAAAGTGGTGAAAGTAGCCAAGAAATGGTTGATACAATCAGTAAAATTGCGCACACCATGCCTGTGTTTACCAATATTATTAATATGCGTGATTTTGGCGCCAGTGAAGATTTTTCACACATGATGAGCGTTGTGCAAAAAAATGGCGGGCAAGGTAGTTATGTGCAAGTTGGTATAGATAAAACTGCTGGCCACCACAACGACCACTTTGATTTTGACGAATCTGACCTTGCAACCTCTGCTGAAATTATCATCCGCACTGTACAAGACTACTTGAAAAAATAGCTCATTTATTGAAAATTCGTGCATTTTGCTTCAAGAGCAATAGGTGCATAAAAAGGCTCCTCCTTCTTAGAGTTTATTACTCTTTTTAAGGGGGAGCCTTCATAGTAAAGTTCAACAAATGAACCATTATGTATGTGTGAAATTACTCCTGCAAATTTGCAAGCACTGAGCGTAATTCTTGCGCCATACGTGCCACTTCTTGCACTGCCTGTGAAGAGTCCAGCATGCCTTTAGCTGTTTCATTGGCAATCGTCGTAATTTCTGTAATGGCTCTACTTACTTCTTCTGAAGTAGCCGATTGCTGTTCAGCAGCGGTAGCAATACCTGCAATAAGAGACGAGTTTGTTACTGCAAATTCAAGAATTTTATGTAAAGATTTACCAGAAATTCCAGCTTGTTCTGTTGCTGCACTTACACTCTTAGTTGCATCGCTCACTTTGTTAATATTCGTAGTGGCGGCAGCTTGAATACCTTTAATGCTATTTTCTACTTCAGTAGTAGCCGTCATGGTTTTTTCTGCCAATTGGCGTACAGCATCTGCAACTACAGCAAAGCCCCGCCCAGCTTCACCTGCACGCGCAGCTTCAATAGCCGCGTTCAAAGCAAGTAGGTTGGTTTGGTCTGCAATGTCTGAAATAACATTCATCACGTCGCCAATACCTTCAGCCTGATCACCAAGGTTTTGCATATTAATTTGTAATTCTTGCGCTATGTCATTAACTTCTTTTATACGTTCAATAACTTGATCAACAAGCACTGTTCCTTCTTGAGCTTCTACCCGTGTGGCGTCAGCTTGTTCACTAGCAGAACCTGCATTGCGAGCCACTTCAAGTACTGTCGCATTCATTTCAACCATAGCAGTTGCCGTTGTTTCTGCATGATTACGCTGAACATTTGCCCCGTTTGTTGCATGTTCAATTTGTACTGAAAGTTGCCCTGAGGCTGTAGCTACCCTATTGGAAATATCAAGAGCTTGGTTAGCAACTTCTATGATAGTATGTTGCGTTTTTTTAATTTCAGTAAGGTCAGTTATTAACTGTAACTGTGAAGCAAGTTTACCTTCACCAGTAAACATGGGAATAACAGTATAATGAATATCCATAGCGCGCCCACCTGGGTACGCTCTGGTTTCTCCACTCGCAGGGCTGGAGCTTTCTCTACTCAAGCGCAGGGCACAAGTGTTAGAATTATAATCTTCGCGCCCAAAAAGTTCTTCACAGGTTTTGCCTGCATAATCTTTACCCGCAAGGTTACTTGCGGCAACGTTCAAATAAACAGCTTTATTATTTGTATCAAGAATAACCACAGGAGAAGGAATATTATCAAGTACCATGCCATAACGATTCATAATGTTATTTGTACCGTCTACTAACGATGTAAAATCACCTGAAAAGTTTGCACTCTCTCCTCTTGCATTTAAATTGCCCATTTCAATATTTTTTTCAAGAGTTTCATACTCATCAACAACACTCTGCAATACCTTAGGAATTGCCCGTAAAGCGTCTGCAAGCTTACCTGTTTCATCTTTAGAATACACCTGTAGTTCACCATCAAGCTTACCTGCAGCAATATCCTCAGCAAAAGCAAGCCCGCGTTGTAACGAGCGAATAACAGGACGAATTAATAAAAGTAACACTATTGAACCAAGCAATACAGAAACAACAACAAGAATAATACTGTTATTGCGAATAGCAAAAAGCCCTGCAAATACATCGTCAAGGGCAGCTTGTACACCGACTATTATTTTTGTTGTAGGGTCTTGTTGGTAAAAGATAAGAGAGGGGCGACCCTCATTATCAATACTTTCAAGCATACCAGAACCTTGTGCGACCATAGTTTGATAATCAGCAGTTGCAGGTAGATTACTGTTAAAAAGCATATCTTTGTTGCTATGGAGTACTATAACACCAGGTGCAGCCACCCCAAAAGCAAAACCCTGTTCGCCTATTTTAACGGGTTTAAAAATTCTTTCATACATAACTTCTAAAGGAAGGCTGGCAAAGAGAACGCCGACATTTCGTGATCCAGAAAGAATGGGTAATGCAACAATAGTGTACCCAGTGTCAGTCTCGGGATTAATAAAAGGTTCTACCAGTACATGCTCACCTTGCAAGGCTCTTTTGTAATAATCTTCATCCTTAGGAAATGTTTTTCTCAAAGATTCTTGAAAAGATGATGCTACAATTCTTCCACGAGCATCTACAATACTTATGCGATCAAAAAGAGTGGTATTCTTAATAAATTCTGCCAAGTCTTCTGAGGCATCAAGAGCATTCTCTCTATTATGCGGATCTTCTTGTAAAAAACGCACTACAGCAAATTCTGTAGCCTTACTCTGCATAAGCTCAAAAGCACTATTAGCCAATGCAGTTAAAGCACGAGAAGCGCTTTGTGCCTCTCCTTCCATATTCTCAACAAGAAATTTTTCAATATTCTTGGAAGATTCGCGGTAAGAAATACCACCTGTACCTGCGACAAGCAGCATTATCAGCAATAGTATAGGTAGTACCAATTTAAACTGTAAACTCATATTATTCTCCTAATCTTCCTGAGAGATCTGCCATAAGGGTACTTAGTAGCAAGAGTGTAAAAAGTTATTCAATATGAATTATTATGTATATCGTGATAAAAAAAATACCAAAATAAATTCTTTGATTCTTTGCATATAATCGGCTGAGATTCACATAACTTTACACTTAATATTTTCTCTATTGCCCAACATCTGTAGTATTAGTAAAGGCTTGTACTAGGGAGACAAATATATAAAATATATTTGTCATAGCCATAGTATTCTATTCGTATAAAAAATAGCCACCCTGAAGCTTCAAAGTGGCTACCTTATACTATTTTCTTATACAACTAATCAGCAGGGTTAATATATTTATCTTTCAAATCATCCCAATAAGGGTCTTGACGCAAAAGAGCATAACCTGCATTTATTTTTTCAAGTAAGGCTGTATCTTCTTTGCGTATTGCAACACCAAAATCTTCTGGTTCAGCAAACTCACCAATAGTTTTTATAGGCTGTTTGTCTTTATCCATAGCAACGGTAGCAGGGGCAGAATCAACAGCTGCACCATCAATTTCACCTTTTACCAAAGCCTCAATGGCAAGCATAGGGGATTCATATTCTTTTAAGGTAAAGTTCCACCCTTCTTTTTTAGCCAACTCTTTAAGAGTTTCAGCTTCATTAGAGCCAGCTTGAACACCAAGTGATTTACTACCTTTCAACAAGTCATCCTTAGTAAGGCTGCTACCAGTTTGCACCATTAAATACTTGCGAACGCTCCAATAAGGATCAGAAAAATTTGCTTGTTCTTTGCGTTCTGCCGTTACGCTCATGCCTGAGCAAACCATATCAATTTTTTTATCGTTAAGATTTGTAAGAATAGTATTCCATTCAATAGCTTTATGTTCAACTGTAAAGCCCATTTTTTTTGCAATCCAGTTCATGGCATCTACATCAAAGCCTGTAGCTTTGCCACTGGCATCTATAAAAGCAAAAGGTGGGTAATTAGCATCAATACCATTCACATAATGATCTTGTGCAAAAGCAGTTCCAGTCATAAAAGCAAAAGCAACTAAAGCAAGAAGAAGTGATTTACGAATCATTGTATTCCCTCAGTAAAATGTTCTGACATTAAGCTACGTTTTAGTAACCTAGCCCTCATAATTTGATAAGTTCAGGATGTATACCAGAGTATATACATAAAGACAATATGAGAAAAAATATTACTTACAAAAACAGCGTGCCCATACTGATTGTGCGTTAGCACCCCAGTAAAAAAACAAGAAAACTACATACCTTTTGATAGGTATAAAAATGAAGAAACATAAGAATGCTTATGTGCTTTTATTAAATGATAGCAAAGCATTGGTTTAAATACCTACGTTCATACAGTTATTTTTTTGTACGAGGAGGGAAGACAAGACGTTGCATATCTAATAACGTTTTACATCCTCCACTCCCTTCTTCTGCCGTACTACATACAATGGGTGCATACCCTAAACGTTTTGCCTGTGCGTCACGTATGGCGTGCCCAAGCACTGGGCGCACTTGTCCATTTAAATCTACCTCGCCCCAAAAAACTGCGCGTTCAGGAAGAGCTAAATCATAAAATGATGAAAGTATTGCTGCCACCAATGCTAAATCCATACCTGGGTCAACAAGGCGCATACCCCCACCAATTTTTGCGTAAATATCTACTTGAGCAAAAGAAAGATTGAGCCGTTTTTCAAGTACTGCCAAAAGCAAATGCAAGCGGTTTACATCAAAACCAAGACCTGTTCGCCTTGGAATAGCTAGGTAACTTCTTGTTACCAACGCCTGTACCTCAACAGCTAAAGGGCGTTGACCATCCACAGCCATGACAACAGCAGTGCCTGAGAGGCTAGCATCACGCGCACCAAGAAAAAAGGTTGAAGGGTCATCCACCACTTCCATTCCTTTTTCTGCCATTTGAAAAATGAGCAATTCTTGGTTAGGACCAAAGCGATTTTTAAGCACCCGTAACATGCGGTATACCTGCTGGCGATCCCCTTCAATACTTATTACCGTATCAACCATATGCTCAAGTAAACGTGGCCCAGCAAGGGTACCATCCTTGGTAACGTGCCCCACCAACACAACAGTTGTATTTGACCTTTTGCATCGTTCAACAATCTCTGTTGCTACAGCACGCACCTGGCTCACGTTGCCTGGCAACCCCTCAGCCCGTAAAGAGCTTAGGGTTTGAATAGAATCAAGTACAAGTAGGCTTGGAGGATTAGGCCCTTCTAAGTGTTGAAAAACATCCTCAATTTGTGAAGTTGCAATGGCAAGCAGGTTATCATGTAAAATGTCAAGACGTTCAGCACGAGATTTGATTTGAATCAGAGATTCTTCTCCTGAAAGGTATAAGGCTTTGCGACCAGATTGAGCGACAGCACCAGCCATTTGTAAAAGCAAGGTTGATTTACCAATACCTGGCTCACCCCCCACTAACAAAGCCGCTCCTGGCATAAAACCATTGCCCAAGATGCGGTCTAAGGCTTCAAGCCCTGTACTAAAAACGGCCGCAGCAGCTTCTGGAGCATCACTTAAGCACACAACCCCTTCACCTTTACCAGAAGCTGGTAACGCTTGTGAGCTAGACGCTACAGTAATTTGCATAGCATGCAAGCTATTCCATTCTTGGCAAGACGGGCACTGCCCCCGCCACTGGGTTGTTCTATGTTCACAGGCAGAACATACATACATTTCACGAACTTTCGCCATCATTCTTCCTTATACAAAACACGAGTAAAAATTCACTTTATTTTTATAGTATACCATCACTCATCAACCGAAAAACTATAAGACCATTGTATACCACTTACACTATAATATGGATAACTTAAAATAATAAACGATAGCGAATTTGCGAAGCAGCAGGTAATAGTACAGGTTTTTAAATTTATGGAATGAAAAAGGGGCATAAGCCCCTTTTTCATTGTTTATTGATTTTCTTCAATTAAAGCATGCACAGGACGTACTTCATAACTATACAATTCTTTAGGTAACCCACGAAATACTACAACAAAAGGAATTTGTTCACCAGAACGTACCCCCACGTTATGGCTTAAAATTTCAACTGAATTATTTAAGGCTTTGCCTAACTCATCTAAACTAAGCACTTCAAGTTGTGTAACAGTTAAAGAAATACCACAAGATTGCCTTGCTGCTGCAAGCTCTTTTGCATTTTTATCAAACAGTTTTGCTTCAACTTCAATGTACGAACGAGGTGTATCAAAATTATTTTGAACATACCCTTCAATAACCACTAAGGGGCCCAGGCGTTGGTTAACTACTACTGTTTGTCTAACATTAACAAGACTAATGCCACTGAGAGATTTATCTTGCTCTTGTCGTGCTTTTGCTTCTTCTTCACGCAACAAGCGCCGTTCTTTTACCATATCTACAGCTCTTTTTTCTTGAAGGGCAGAATAAAGTAAATAAGAACTCCCTAAAAGACCAAAAAAACAAATAATGGCAAAAATAGTATATATAGCTGTTCGCCCTCTAAAAAGTTCTTTTATTTTAGAGACTTTCATTGTTGGCTTAACTAAAGAAGCATTAGAGCTTTGCGTTTCTACAACAGGTTCAGTCATGACGAAAACATGATGACACTGAGAACAACGCGCCTTGCGCCCAGGCATAAATGCATTGGCTGGCAAGCCAAAACTAGTTTCGCATTTGGGGCAGGTTATAACCATAAATACACTCGCCTTCTT
>JARJEC010124705.1:0-10872 GCA_030264575.1 Tachinus sp. AB-2021
GTTAAACTTTGTTATTTTAAAGAAGCCTTCAATGCCCAAGGGGGCATTGAAGGCTTCTTTAAATTTATTAGCATCTCAGTCGGGAAGTGAAATTATTGCTTTCTCAGCGCTTTGCAAGCTTGTGCGCTTTTAGCGATCAAAACGTTTTTCAATGGATCGTCGCTCAATTAATTGAATGGCCGGACGGCCGTGGGGGCAATAAGCTCCATTGCTTGTTTGAGCCATCTCTTCAATTAAATTTTGCATGGCTTCAAGGCTCATCTTGTCGCCGGCTTTAATTGCCGCCCGGCAAGCTAAGCTGTAAAGCCAGCTTCCAGCCATAGTGTTCAATGCTTCATCTAGCCCCGCCCCTTGTAAGCTTTTTAAACGGGAACCTCCGGCGCTTAATATCTCCATTAAGGCGGGCCAAGGGTCGATATTGCCTAAAATAGCGGGAGCACTTTTTAATATAAAGCTTTGCTCGCCAAAGGGCTGCAAGTCAAAGCCCAAACGGCAGAGATGTTCGGATAAATGCCCAGCGGCTAAGGCCAGTTGAGGGCTTAAATCGCAGGTGTCAGGGAACATGAGGGCTTGACTGGGCAGCCCCTCCGTCATTAATTTGCTTTTTAATTTGTTGAATAATATACGTTCATGGGCGGCATGCTGGTCTATCATATAAAGCCCTTTAGACCCTTCAGCCAGTATATAGCTTTGATAAAGTTGGGCCAGCGCTCTTAAATCTTCAAAGTTTGCTTCATTAGATTCCTGTGAATTAAAATTTTCTTGCCCCGAAGGAGCATTGCTTCGTCGCAATATTTTAAATTCACTTAATTTTTGGCTGGAAAGTGAATTAATCTCCTCTTCTTTTTGCTTAAAATCATCCCGCATCCACGGTGGCAAGTTTGCCTCGTCTTTTTCATAATTGCCGATTTCAAAAGGGAGGGCTTCCGGCTGTTTTAAGTTAAATAGATTATTGCCCGGAAGTATAGAAGTGGTGACTGCTTTATCGCTATCTATATAAGCACTGAAAGTATTTATAACAGGTGAGCCACCAACGTTTTTAGCCACAGCCTCTGAAAGGGCGCTGAAAACTTCGCCTGGATTACGAAAGCGTACTTCGGCTTTGGCTGGGTGGACATTAACATCTACGTCCTCCGGGTCAATGTCTAAAAAAATAACGGCTGAAGGCCAATGCTTGGGGGGCAAAAGGCGCCCGTAACCTTCAATTATAGCTCTGTTTAAGAGCCTGTCTTTAACGGGACGTCCTAAAACATAAATAAAAAGATTACTTGATGATCGCAAGGCTCGTTTAGGGTCACCTAGCCAAGCCGATATTGTAAGGCCAGCAGCAAGGTGTTCAAAAGATTTTAAATTTTCAGCGGCTTGCCGCCCCATTACTTTATACACTCGGCTTTGAAAATCATGTCGGCTTTCGACCGATAAAACTTCTCTGCCTCCGTTTAAAAAGTTAAGGCTTAAGTCGTCGCGCGATAAAGCGTAAGATTGGGCCACATCTAAGAGATAGGCACTTTCAGTTTGTTCGCTTTTAAGAAATTTACGACGAGCCGGGACATTATAAAATAAGCTTCCCACTTCCACTGTAGTGCCTCTATTAGCCGCAACTTCTTTCAAACCCTTCCAAACCCCGCCATTAACACTTATTTCATAGCCCATTCCACCTTCAGTGGCGCTAATTATGCGCATATTGGAAACTGAGGCGATGGAGGGTAGGGCTTCGCCACGAAAACCTAAGGTAGAAATTTTAAGTAAATCAGCATCGCTTGTCAGTTTGCTTGTGGCATGGCGTTCTATACTCATCATCAGGTCGTCACGGTTCATGCCTTTGCCGTTATCTCGGACTCTAAGCATTTTCTTTCCGCCGCTTTCTATTTCTATCTCTATCTTATCGGCTCCGGCATCGAGGCTGTTTTCCAATAATTCTTTTAAGACAGCACTGGGCCTTTCCACCACTTCTCCAGCGGCGATACGGTTAATAATTTCATCTGCTAATAACTTGATTTTAGTGTTTTTTTTATCTGAACTCATGCCTATTATGCTTTAAAGTGTTTATTTAAAAATTATTTTATATAAAAGATGGATAATTATATATAAATATACTATAATAATTGAGGTGGGATGGGCTCAGGGTCTTTCCCAGTCCGGAGCGGACGCCGTCAAAACGCCGAGCTGGCCCTGGTGGTGCTTGGCTAACTTGGCCTAAACGGCGTTTTGGCTCCATATCTCAAAAGACTATTTAGACTTTTAACAACGGTAATTTAAGTGCCAATCTCGGCCCAAAGCCAGATTAACGTTTTACCTATCACAATGTAAAGTTTAAATTAACTGCTTTACGTTTTGGTTTAATAGCAGCTAAAAAGAATTATTCTACCACAAAAAACATAAGGAAGCTAAAATGATGCATTTTCCTGTAGCCCGACGAAATCAAACCAAAAGCACAAGCAATAAAGCGCTAGCTGTTTTTTTAATTTTGGCTATAAGCATGATGCTGGCTTGGCTTTTAGTTACATTTAAATTTATTTTTATGCCGATGTTTTTGGCTATGTTTATCACTTTTCTTCTAAATCCATTAGTAGAGTTTCTTTATCGTTTTTCTTTGCCCCGCCCCATTGGGATTATAGTGGTTTTGGCTTTAGCGGCTTCAGTGCTCTGGCTGGGTGGCCAATATTTATCGTCTAGCATAGTCGCCTTTAGTAATGAATTTCCCTCTTATGAAGAAAGAATAAGGTCCTTAACTGGTCATATCAAAGGCATTAGTGAGCATTTTCCTTTCATAAGCATGGAAAAAATAAATGCCGAGCTCAGAGGGATATCATTGGCCGGGCTGGTTCGTAACAGCCTTAATTCTTTTATTTCAGCGCTGACTTATATTGTCATAACAATTTTATTTTTGATGTATTTTTTACCGGCTTTTCCAAAATTGCCCGATAGAATTCGACGGGCTTTTCCCGATGAACGGGGTATTGTTTTGCGTCAAGCCGTGGAAAGCATAGGGCGTCAAGTTCAAAGCTATATTTGGGCCAAAACCTTTACCAGCATAATTACTGGCATAGGCGTGGCAGTTCCCTGCCTCTTGTTCGGAGTCGATTTTGCCATTACTTGGGGTGTCTTTGCCGCCTTTTTAAATTTTGTTCCAACTATTGGTACATTTTTATCTGTTATTCCTCCAATTTTAGTTTATGCCGTACAACCGGAAGCTGTAACATTTTCATCCATTTTATGGCTGAGTGGTATTTTAATAGCCGTAATGATGATTACGGGTAATGTAATGGAGCCTTTAATGTTGGGGCAAAGTGTAGATTTATCACCCACAGCCTCACTATTAGCTTTGTTCTTTTTTGGCTGGCTATGGGGCACAGTGGGGATGTTGGTGGCTGTGCCGGCTATGGCTGTAGTTAAATTTAGTTGCGACAATATAGAAAGTTTAAAATCCATTGGCTCACTTTTAGGTAATGCACCGCCGATTAAATGAAGTATTGATCATTAACTCTGAAGGGCAATGATCCGCTGCAATATTTTAAAATCGCTAGTGCCTGGCCGGGGAGTTAATTTACGCCTTCTCACTGCTATAAACGTTTGATTAATTGAGCGTTTGCCCAGAAAGCAGATTAATCGCCTCCTTAAATTTGTTGATTAAAATAAGGGAAATATATGCCACATTCACACAAATTATCCTGTATTAATATTTCACGAGACCTTTGTTTACGCCTTATAGAGCGTCGGGCCATGTCTCCCGATCAAT
The DNA here is from genome assembly GCA_030264575.1 of Tachinus sp. AB-2021. Taxonomy (NCBI): domain Eukaryota; kingdom Metazoa; phylum Arthropoda; class Insecta; order Coleoptera; family Staphylinidae; genus Tachinus; species Tachinus sp. AB-2021. The sequence goes on from JARJEC010124705.1 coordinate 3,740, forward strand.
TAAGTGTTTCAATGCGGCTTTTAACTCTTGCCGCAGAAAATTTATTTAATGAATTAAGCCAGGCTAAAAAATATCCGGTATTAGGTTTGGCTAGAGACATAACAGTTAAATTGACTGAGTTGGGCATGGTCGGGAGTGTTCAAATCGCTGCTTCGACTTTGGCTGAAAACGGACGCATGGTCGCAGAAGTGGCCGATCAAATAGATCAACAAACAGCGGTTTCAGCTTTAAAGACAGCTCGGGACTTAAGTTTAAAAATGCTAGAAACCGGACGCTTAAGCCGAGCATCTTTACCCGCTTTATTTGAAGAGTTGGCATTTTCAGTGTCGGAAAAAACTAGCGATTTACAGTGATGTTTTAATAGTGAAGAGGCGATAAATTAACTTCTCGGCCAAGACGAGCACGAATCGAAGGTATTAAGGCGGAGCAATAATTCGGCACTGCTATACATCTATCAATCTTAAAATATTTGGGAAAAGAATGAGAAATTATTTTTATTTAAGTGGTAGTGGAAATAAAAAACGTAAAAAAAAAATTAATTTTAAATTTTTCGTTTTATTCACGCCCTTACTGCTATTAGCTTTTTTCACGTCTTATTTTTTAAAAAAAGATAGATCAGATTCGTTTTTAAACACTGAACAAAATGAGAAATCTTGGCTGAAAAAAGAAGATTTATCCCAAATTATCGCTTCTCGTATAAATGAGATTGAAAATAAGCCAGTGTTAGATATTATCACTGAAAATGGACAAAATCTTTTCATCCGCACCACTATAAATTCAGACCTTCAAAATCAAGCCATGCGTTGGCTTAAATCAAGTTTAGCGCATCAGGCCGCACTGGTAGTAATGGATGTTGAAAATGGCGAGGTTTTGGCTTTGGCTGGTTACCGGGCTAAAGGAGGGGAAAGTACCGCCGCTTTAGATGGCTCTTTTCCCGCAGCTAGTCTCTTTAAAATTGTAACTGCGGCGGCAGCGGTTGAACAAGCTGATTATTCGGCTGATTCTAAGCTTGCCTATGATGGCGGTAAATATACTCTTTATAAAAAAAGTTTAGCCAGAGAGCCTAATCGAGGTATTCATCAATCAACTCTAGAAAATAGTTTTGCTGAAAGTATAAATACTGTTTTTGGAAAGTTGGGTGTTTTTAGTCTGGGCCCTGAAGAACTTGTAAAATACGCAGAACGCTTTGGTTTTAATAGCCATATAAGCTTTGAATTGCCAGTTGACAACTCTAATTTTAGCATAGATAATGAAGATTCTTTCCATATAGCTGAGTTGGCCTCAGGTTATAACCGCTCAACAAAAGTTTCTCCGCTTCATGGAGCCATGATGGCCGCTTCAATTGCCTCAGGTGGGGCTTTAATTGAGCCGACTTTGGTAAAAGAAATATTTGACCATGATAATCAAATGTATTATTACAAAAACACAGGCCCGGCCAAAAGAGTCGTAAATAAGGACACGGCTGAAGAACTCAGCCGCATGATGATTAAAACAATCGAAGATGGCACTGGGCGTAAAGGTTTTGGAGGGGCTAGCCGTCACCCAGTTCTTTCCAAATTATCTATAGGCGGGAAAAGTGGCACTATTAATAATGATGAAGGCCAGAGGGTGGATTGGTTTGTGGCCTTTGTAAGGCCGAAAGATCCTAATTTGAAAGGGACTACTCTAGCTTTGAGCGCGGTTGTTGTTCACGGCAATGGCTCAGCTACTCATAGTCAAAAGCTGATTAGACAAGCCATTGTGTCATATTATAAAGATAAACTTGAACCCCAGATAACTTCAGTTTCAGGGCCATCTTCTCTTAGTGGGCGTCTTACACTGGCTAAAGCTCAGAAAAATACTAGCAGATGAACTGTGGTTTACCTATGTAATAACCGTATAAGTTTAATGCTATTTGGGCTAAAAACATTTTGCTTCGCTTTGATTAAGATGAAAGGGAAATTCAATTTTCATCTAGACTTCATTTGCTTATTAACAATACAACTATGGCCTATGACCTATGAGGCAAGGAGAAAAAATGAATATAAAAAGCGATCACATACATTGCTTAGGGCACGACAGCGTCCGCATTGACGGGTCAATTACTATTTATATTGATCCTTGGGAAGTTTCTGGGCCACCTGCAGATTTAATTCTGATTACTCATGATCATTTTGACCATTGTGATGCGCCAACAGTTTTAAAATTATCCACAGCCAAAACTAAGATTGTAAGTAATGCCAGCGTAATTACAAAACTTCGTGATGAGGGCTTAGATGGGCAATTAACAATTACTGAGCCAGGAGATGAACTTGAATATAAAGGTGTTAATATAAAAATAACCCCCTCATATAATATCGGCAAAGATTTTCATCCTAAATCCAATAATAATTTGGGTTTTATCGTTACAATGGATGGTATAAGCATATATCATGCTGGCGATACTGATCTTATTGAAGAAATGAAAGCTATGAAAGTGGATATCGCACTTTTACCTGTTTCTGGAACTTACACCATGAGCGCTGAAGAAGCGGCAGAGGCAGCTATATTGATTTCACCTAAACTTGCTATACCTATACATTATGGTAAAATTGTTGGCGATCTGGCTATGGCGGAAGTTTTTGCCAAAAACCTTGAAGGAAAAATAGCAGTTGAAATCAAAGCTGTAAAAAGATAGAATAAAAAATAAGTAGTAAAATTGAGGTGTAATATCTTAGATTCGAAGATATTTCGGCTGAGAACTGAATAAATAGCCTCTGGTTTACTAGGGTTTTAGTTTTATTTAGGGGCGTATAATTTGTTTTTAAGGCAGTTTTTTCTTCTCTGAAGATGCGAGGTTTTATTATGAGTTTTTTAGGTAATCTTGATCCCAGTCTTCTCTGGTTTATATTAGCTGTTTTATTTCTTGTTCTTGAGGTGGCTACACCAGGTTTTTTCTTTTTGTTTTTTGGCGTTGGAGCCTTGTTAGCAAGTGGTTTCTGTTTTTTTCTTCCCGTAGCTCCCGCAATTCAATGGCTTATTTTTACAAGTAGCTCAGTTATTTTTTTGCTTTTGTTCCGCAAAAAGCGTAGAGGTTTTTTTAATGTTAGGGATAAAGGCGGGGAAGACCCGCTTATTTCTGAATTATATGTAGGCCGTGAGGTTGATATTATAGAAGATATCGCTGTAAATAAGCCCGGTTTGGTAGAGCTTAACGGCACAAATTGGCAAGCCCGGACTGAAGGGATTGAGCTAAAAAAAGGTTCCCGGGCTAAAATTTTAGAACGTGATGGATTAACATTTTTAGTTTCATCCATTTAGTCTTAATGACTTATCAATACCGCTGAACCGTTCGTAAATCATCGGGCTAACAGCGGCAAAAATACCTTTGGAACATTAGAGAAATGAGAGATGGCTATGCTAAATACTACTTTAATAATTATGGTTATTTCTGCGATTTTTGTCGTATTTATTTTTCTTAAATATGTACGCGTTGTGCCGCAGAACGATGCCTTTATCGTTGAAAGGTTGGGGAAATATCGAGGGACTCTTTTATCCGGTTTTCATGTGCTTATGCCTTTTTTTGACCGTTTGTCCTACAAGCATACTCTTAAAGAACAAGTTATTGATGTTCCTCCCCAGATTTGTATAACGCGTGATAATATTTCCGTTGAGGTTGATGGCGTTCTTTATATGACGGTTATTGATCCAAAGAGAGCTAGTTACGGAGTTGATAATTATCATTTCGCAGCAATTCAAATAGCTCAAACCACCATGCGTAGCGTAATAGGAAAGCTGGAACTTGACCGCACTTTTGAAGAGCGAGAAACCATTAATGCCGAGATAATCAATGCAGTAGATAAAGCTTCTGAGCCTTGGGGAATTAAAGTTAACCGTTATGAAGTAAGAAATATCACCCCACCTCAAAGTATCAAAGAAGCCATGGAACAGCACATGAAGGCCGAACGTGAAAAAAGAGCAGAAATTGCCCGTTCTGAGGGTGACCGTCAAGCTGAAGTTAACCGGGCCGAAGGCGAAAGAATGGCTAAGATTAATGTTTCTGAAGGTGAAAAGCAAAAGCTTATTAATGAAGCTGAAGGCCAAGCCTCACAGATACGGCTTGTAGCTGAAGCGACCGCACAAGGTATAAAGGCTGTAGCCGATGTCATTGGGCAACCCGGTGGCGAAGAGGCTGTGGCTTTAAGAATTGCTGAAGCTTATCTTGTGGAATTTGGCAAGCTAGCTAAAACTAATAATTCAATAATCATACCTTCTAATGTCGCTGATATTGCTTCTTTTGTAGCTGTTGGCAAGCAAGTTTTAGAAAAAAATAAAAGCAAAGCTTAAGCTTTAATTTTGAATTAAGCCCAAGCAGCCTCTTTTATTTACCAGGCTGTTTGGGAAAAAATGCTTTATAAACGTTCTTTTAAGAACGTTTTTTTTATGCAAATTATTATTTAAAAAATTGGCGCAGTGAAAAATGCGTGTTATAATCTTTTTTGTTTTTAGTAAGGCTGGACGCATTTTTTCTTTCAGCAAAAAGGGGCATAGCATAGGCTTAATGTCTTAGATTTGCGTAAGTCTTGGCCGGGAAGTTAATTTATTGCTTCCTCAACATGCAATAGGGTCATCGCTCCGTCAGCTAGGCGATTTTAAACTACTATCTCAAACAAAAAGTTAATTATCACTTCCTTTTTTCAAACTTTAAGTAGGAGTAGATATGAGCATCAAATTGAAACCTGAAACTTTGGCTCTGCACGCCGCTTATGATCCCGCAGATCATAATCAATCCCGGGCGGTGCCTATTTATGCCACCACCAGTTATGTCTTTAAAAATACTCAAGAGGGTGCTGATCTATTTGCTTTAAAAAAACCTGGTTTTATTTATAGCCGTTTAGGTAGCCCCACTGTTAATATTTTAGAAGAACGCTTTGCGGCTTATCATGGTGCGGCCGGAGCTATTGCGTTTTCCTGTGGTTCGGCGGCAAATGCTTTTTTATTTTTATCTCTGGCTAGCCCAGGAAAGAATATTATTTCAAGTCCCCATCTTTATGGGGGCACAGCTACGCTTTTGGAACATACTCTTAAGCGTTTTGGTATTATTAGCAAATTTGTGGATTTAAATAATGAAGATGCATTAAAAAATGCTATTGATGACGACACTATAGTTATTTTTGGCGAAGGGGTGGCCAATCCCAGCGGTTATATTCTTGATTTAGAAAAAATAGCCAAAATTGCCCATGAATACGGTCTGCCCTTAGCAGTTGATAACACCGTGTCACCTCCGCCTCTTTTGAATCCATTTGATTATGGGGCCGATCTTTTAAGCTATTCTTTAACCAAAATTGTCGGCGGACACGGCACCCATCTTGGCGGCATGATAGTTGAAAAAGGTGATTTTAACTGGGGTCAAAACGATCGTTTTAAAAATTATGTTAATGCGCCTGACCCTGCTTACGGAAATATTAATTTTTGGGAAGTTTTGGGAAAAGATAATTATAAAGACGGAAAAAGCACTGTTTTTGTAAGTAGAATCAGAGTTGACTTGATGAGGAATATAGGCCCGGTATTATCTCCTTTTGGGGCTCATGAATTTTTACAAGGCCTTGAAACTTTGCCTTTGAGAGCCCGGCAGCATGTAGATAATACGGTAAAAATAGCCAATTATTTAGCTAAGCACCCTAAAGTTGCGTGGGTTAATTATTCGGGCTTAGCTGAGAGCCCATATAATGAACTGGCCCAAAAATATTTTCCTAATACCGGCCCTGGCGCTATTTTAGGTTTTGGTCTAAAAGGTGGCTATGAGGCGGCACTTAGCTTTATTGATAAAGTTGATTTATTGTCTCATCTGGCTAATATTTTGGATTCTCGCTCTCTTGTCATTCATCCGGCTTCAACCACTCATCAGCAGATGAGCCCGAAAGATAGAGCAGCTGCCGGGGTAAGTGATGACTTCATTAGGCTTTCTGTTGGTTTAGAAGATGCCGGCGATATTATAGATGCGCTAGATAGGGCTTTGTAACAAAGCCCCGAAGGGGCATTGCTCCGCCGTAATACCTTAGATTAACTGACGTTTTGCCCGGGAAGTGAATTAATCGCTTCATCACCTTATTGCCACCCTAAAAGGGCTTGGGAGAAAAATCAGATGATTTAATAAATTCCAAGCCCGTTATTGTATAAGTTAAGGCAGAGTAAAAGCGGCGAAGAGGCAATAAAATAGCTTTCGCCCGAGACGCTAGCGAATCTGAGATATTTAGTTAGGTCACGTAATGCCTCTGTGGGGCTATTTAAGTTCGCCTACGACTTTTTCGACTGCTTCCACTATTTGTCCACTTTTGATCAGTTTTAAAGATTTTTCAAAATCCGGATACATGATTCTGTCTTCATTAAGTTTTTTAACTTCCTGCCTTATTATTTCATAGGCCGCTAAAGTCCCCCTGCCCAGTTTTTTTTCGCTAACGGCTGCACTTAAATCAATAGCCTGAGCGGCTGCAAGCAGTTCAATTGCTAAAACCCGGCTGCTGTTATCGACTATATCACGGGCTTTGCGGGCGGCAATAGTGCCCATGCTGACATGATCTTCTTGATTGGCTGAAGAGGGGATGGAATCTACACTGGCCGGATGGGCCAAAATCTTATTTTCAGATACTAAAGAGGCGGCAGCGTATTGGGCTATCATAAAGCCAGAGCAAAGGCCACCTTCTTCTGTTAAAAAGGCCGGCAAATTGTTTAAGGAAGGGTTTACCAGCCGCTCTATGCGGCGCTCTGATACATTGGCTATTTCAGCGGCGGCAATACCCAAAAAATCAAAAGCCAAAGCCATGGGTTGCCCATGAAAATGTCCACAAGAGACAGCCATGTCCATATCGGCTAAAATTAAGGGATTATCAGTTACGGCATTAATTTCGATTAATATTTTTTCTAAAACATAATTTAAAGAATCCTTGCTGGCTCCGTGAATTTGTGGAACGCAGCGCAGGCTATAAGCATCTTGAACTCTTATTTGTCCTTGATGGGTGGTGCGCATGCTGCCCTTAAGTATTTTTAAAAGATTAGCGGCGGTGTCTATTTGTCCCTGGTGAGGGCGTAGTGCATGAAGTTCTGGCAAATAAGCGTCACTTATGCAATTTAAGGCTTCACCGCTTAAAGAGGCGGCAATATCGGCTACTTTCATC
>JARJEC010124727.1:0-34600 GCA_030264575.1 Tachinus sp. AB-2021
AAAAAGAAGCAGCAAATTAAGCTAAAAATACTTGTCTATAATGTTGCAGTAGAATATCGTGCTCATTGTAAATCATTTAGAGCTTTATTGTTAGATTATAAGCCAATTTGCTATCTTCATTAGCTTCAAACTCTGAAAGTGATTCCAAAAACGTTCACAAAAAGAAGCAGCAAATTAAACTAAAAATACTTGATTAAAAAAATAGAGTCCATACTGTTGCAGTAGAATATCGTGCTCATTGTAAATCATTTAGAGCTTTATTGTCAGATTATACGCCAATTTGTGTCTCTTACAAATTTTAAAATAGATAGTCCTGTCAGTTTGAGAGGATATACTATCTATGGGCTTAGATCGAATAAACGTCAATCGTGGGCAGAGTGATACAGTGTTTAGTGAGGAAATTTCTATTATCACCAAATTGGAAGCAGTTGCTATTTGCATGCACTCTCCTTTTTTTGCTATCAGTTTGTTCTGTGTATAATTACATTTTATAATTAAATGCAATGGGCAATAATAATCTTTATAGTTTGATTTGCCCAAAATCCTAACTAACTAATCTTCTAATCCAGTTTTTTCAAAGTTTATCGAGTTTAAATTGGTCCATGCTGCAGAATGCCACACGTTCCTAATAATCCTGTAGTTGCATCATATGTGATTCAATCTTTGTTACAATAATGCCAAAATTTTCTATTTAGCAAATAAACTGCCAATAAAACTTAGTTAATAGTTTCAATTACAGATGTACTACAACTTAATAGATTTTATAGAAAATTATATTATTTTTACATGGTCTTTTAAATACCTACTTTTTTTATTATATTTTCTTCTTATCATTTAGATAGACAACATTAGATGCATATTTATTACAATTTTATAACAGGAGAACATACATTGTTACCAGTTTACATTAAAGTATTGATTTGGTTTTGCGAAGATGTTGATAACGTGTGGGTATATGGCATACCCAACAGTTGGGCACGCATTTTGGAAGAAAAAAATGATTAGGAAAGCAGAAGTAATGAGAAAGTATATAACGCAATATTTTATAATTATCGGTAAAATAATATAACTTAAAGATTTCCTATTTAAGATTTCAAAGTTGGGCAACCCACTCCCCCATTTCTTAGGGGTGGGAGTGATTGGTCTTTTTCAGCTTCAACCTCCATTTTGTTTCTATTTTCTTTTATCTATTATAACACACATCTCCATGCAGTGCTTTGTATTAATTTATTCTAGTTTTTTATATTCCTTCTTAAGGTTAGTTTTGCTCCATATAATATTTTTAGGATGCAGTGGTGTATTGACCTTAGCATATGATTCCATACAACTTACTAAAATGTCAAAATTTCATACTTTCAAACTTCACTTATACCTCCATACTTTTCTGCTTTTACTCAGTTAAGTTCTAGCCCTTTGTATTTAAAATTTATTTTTCATTACAAAAAATGGGTTAGTTATCAATTCGATTGTTGATTTTAATACTTTTGTTTAATTTTTTTTTGTTCTATGGCCAGATTGTCGTGATACTGGTTGAGTGTACATTATATTGGTTGTTCTAGTCTAATATATCCTTCGCGGTTTACAAGAAAGGTACACAACCACTCACTTTGACTTCATCATTATTTTAGTTTTGATAAAATTCACTTTCTGAAATAAGTTTAATCATCTATTTTATTTATTTTGCAAAAACTAACATATAATTAATTGCATTTCCATTGCTATTCTTACTAATACTTTCTGCTTTTAAAATCATTCAAAACTTTGTTTTAAATGCAGCTTTTTTATTTTACAAAGCATTTCATTTTTTCCCGCCTGAGTGCCTATATAATATAATAACCTTATGTTATATATGAATGGTTAAGATAAGGTTATTATAAAATATATATAAAATATTATTTCAATATTTTCTTTGAATTATTATAATAATATATTTACTGGTTTCAGAAATAAGATATTTTCCTTTTATATTCTGCTTTCCTGATAAAATTTTTCTTGTAACTGCGTGATATCATTTAAAAATATAGATCACTTAAATAGTATATTTTTCTTTTATGTTCTGTTTTCCTGATCAAACGTTTGTTGAAACGGCGTGTTTAATTTCCAGGTTGTCTCGTGATATCATTCATTTTCAATGGAATTAAAATGTCCTGCTATAAACATATGTTCTCCTGTGAAAGTTTGATCGATTCATTCCATCCTACATTATAATTAATATATATATATATATAATATATAACAGTTTGATCGATTCATTCCATCCTACATTATAACTAATATGTATATATGTATACGTATACAAAGCTTTCCAAAAGTCCCCGAACCAAGCTATAAGTTTTAAGCGATTGAAAATTTGGTTATAGAGAGTTACAAAAACTATGTTCTTTGTGTAGAACTTCCATGCAACGTGGAATTTTTGGAGGATGATTACCGCAACATTTTTAAATAGCAACCAATGTCGAGGTTAACTTTTGAAGGTGAAAAAGAAACATCCCAATAAACTAAAACCCGATATCTTAATTCTTTCAAGAATTATCCGCCCACCAATAAATGGGAAAATGAAATGTTTTAATGTTTTTTGCATGTTGACTTATTACGATTTTTATAATAAAAATTCAATTTGTCGACCTCCTTCGGTCTCGCAATGACTGCTCATAAATGGAATTTTAGACCTTGTGATATTGGTGGTTTCTTCAAGTGTTCATCGACTTTGGTTTTGTTGCATACACTCTACTTTTCAGAAACTCCCGAAAGAAAAAACCGAGTGGTGCTGGTTTTGTTGCTTACACTCTTCCTTTCAGAAACCCCCGGCAGAAAAAATCGAGTGGTGTTAAAGTGGAGATCGTGGTGGCCACTCAATATCACCTCTTCTAAAAATCCAAAGGTTTGGAAACGTGCGTATTAAAAAGTCTGTGACTGCACAACCAAGATGTGGAGGAGCACCATCTTGTTAGAACCACTTATTATCAATACCATTAGGGCATACGGAACACTTGAAACCACTCGATTTTCTAATATTTGCAGGTATTTGTCTCCGCCCAAATTTCTATTATTAAAAATGGATCAATTACATTCTCTCCCATAATACCAGTCGATACATTAATTTTAAGCGGTCTTCAAGTATAATCTTCTCTTATAAAACGTGCATTTTGGTCAGCTTAATAACGATAGTTGTGCCTATTAACCTTACCATTCAAGTAGACCTCATCAGAGAAAACAACATTCAAAAGAAATTTCTGTTAATATTACATTTTCTACAGAATTCCAATGTTTTATCGAATTGACATTTGTCCAATGCCTGAACTAGGTAAAACTTTTAGAAAAAATAGTTATTTGTTTTAAAAATTCGTTGCACAGAACTTTTACCAATATGAAATTGGTAAATTGAGGAACCTTCAAGTTTCTTATTAAAAGCGTGTAAAATACAAGTACCTCACACGCTTTTAATAAGTTCCTCAATAAAAAATAGTTAATACTTCTTCGGTTTGTTGCAGATTTCGGTCTGTCAGTTCTCGGAAGATCTTTCAGTTTCCTCTTCGAACTGTTCTTTCGACTGTTGATTTAGAAATCGGTGGTCGTTGGTGAAAAAAATCATTGAAGACTTTCATCGTAAGATCTTGTTCTATTCCCAAAGCCAGAAATCATTAAAAAGGTGATTTTTATAATCAGTTTTTGTGCCACTTTCAGAGTTTAAAGCAACTTTCAGGTTCGGTTTAACTAAATAATAAAAGAAAATAACTAATACGTTAAGTACGTAAATGCAGATTTAACACAACACTACAACTGCAATTGAAAGCATGCATGTACTAAATAACAGGTTACGGTGTCACTATCACAAAAACACTTGTTATTTTGTATTTAATATTACTTTTTATTTTATTTTTATCGGTCGACAATTTCTACATTAATTATAGAAATCGTAATAAATAAACATGCAAAAAACATTAAAATATTTTATTATCCCATTTGGTAGTCGACCGATAATTCTTAAAAGAATTTAGATATCGGGTTTTGGTTTATGGGGATGCTTTTTTTTTTCATTACCTTTAAAATAAGGTGAAACTCAGCGAGAGTTATTTAAAAATGTTGGCGTTGCTCGCCTAAGAAAACTCCACGTAGCATGGAAGTCCTAAACTATATAAGAATGTAATTTTTGTGATTCTAAAATTTTCACTCGCAAAACAAAACAAATGAAGTGCGCTTATGCGTACATGCTAAGAATAGTTCACTAACCGAGCTGCCACTATAATTCATTACTACTACAAATTTCAAATTTTTTGGCCGTTTGGGTTTTTCCAAATTTCATATTTTCATAAACCACCCCAGTATTTAGTAAGACCAAAAGGTAACAAAATAAACGAATAGTTAATCATGAACAACCTGAAAAGAATGTAATACTGTAATAAAGAAAAAAAGCAAGCCTGCGACAAATGTTTGTAATGAGCACTAACTTCAATGTTATTATAATTAATTTATCATAATACTGCAAAAAAAATTATCATAAAGTTGGTAAATACTGTTTGTATAAGTAAATGCAGGCTGTTCTACGAACGGTAATTCTGTTTATAGTAATAAACCTGACAGCAAAATAAGTGTATCTTTTTTAGACAAACAGATCAACAATGGGAACCAAAAGATGTAAAGATGCAGATTTTATTGAACGTACCAGCGACTCAAAAATAATGCATTTAGATATTAAAAATTTATTTTTGTTTATTAATATTCAATCGATACGATCAAAAGTTAATTTAATTGAATCGTTTCTAATAAAAACTGAACATAGCATAATTTGTGTTTCCGAACACTGGTTAAAAGATTGTGAAACGTCAGCAATAGTAATTAACAATATGATCGTAGGTGCCGGTTTCAGTAGAAGTATGGAGACATTTTAATACTTACCAACAAATATATTAAGTATATTCCGCTAGAATTTCAAACTTTATATAGTGAAATTAACTGCGAGTGTGCTGGAATTAAGCTATGCCTGTAGATCGCCGCAAGGGGATTACAATATATTTATAGAAAAGTTAACACGTCTTAAATAAAATATGTATTACTAATAATACCATCAAGAGATCTTTTAAATAAAATATGTATTACTAATAACACCGTCATATTTAAAGTTCAATATCATATTGACAATCCTAGAGCTATACATTTTTTAGATCTGTTAAATACATATAGACTCATGCATACTGTCACTGCACGAACTCGGAGTGCAAACTGCCCGGACAATGTTTTCACAAATAATTTGAATTTATGATAAAGATGTTCCAGTTATAAATATAAATATGTCTGATCACTACGGTATCAATGTGTTACAAATGGAATTAATAAACAATCAACAGACATTGTTTCTAGAAAGTTGCGACCCATAACTGTATATGGAATTTTTCTTTTCTATAATTTTCTAGATCGAAATTGGAGCAGTGTTTTTAATTGTGTTTGCGATACAAATGCGTTATTTGACACTTTTTTAGATCTTATAAAGGGCTATTTTAATTTATCTTTCCCCAAAAACAAACAACAAAATGTAAAAATATGTTAACAGATGATGTAAGATGGTACACTAGTGAATTAAAAGAAATGCGCTCCACTCTTCAATTAATACATGAAGCGCTTTCATAAAATCCATCTGCTTTTAATAAGCTAATATATAAAGAGTTTAAGCTTGAATATTCAAATCGTATAAAGGAGACCAAAATTAAGACAAATGATACTTTAATATCGTCAAAAAACAAAAGCAACAATTGACGTGTAAAATTATTAATAGTAAAAAGAGTAAAATTAGAGGTAGAATTAGTGATAAACTTGACACTGAAGCATTTAGTGATTTTTTTGTCAACGTTGTTGATCAAATTGTACAATCTTTCCGATACACAAAAAAAGAAGTAACGATCGTCCTATATCAACACTGCCATTACTATCTACAATACTAAAAAAGTTGTTTACAATAAAATTGTTCAATATTTTGAGAAAAGTAAACTGTTTACAGATAATCAGTTTGGATTCCTAAAAGGGCGCAGTACTATAATGGCAATTGATAAATTAGTCTTATTTTAGATAACTTTGAAAATGGTTGATATATCATTGTTTCGTTTTTAGATTTGTGAAAAGCTTTTGATTGTGTCCCGTTTGATATATTAATTAAAAAGCTTCATTTATACAACTTTTCAATAAAAAGCTGCAATTTAGCAGAATCATATTTACTAAATCGTGTCCACTATGTTTTATATAAAGGGATAATTTTCAAAATAACCATCGTGTAATACAAGGTATTCCACAGGGTTCAATACTTGGCTCCTTACTGTTTCTTATATATATATTAACGATTTGCCTCAATTTTTCGGTGAATTATTTGCTGATGATACAATACTTTTTCGTAATCATCAATTATTTGAAACTACTCTGAGTTAACTTACGAGATATTATAAGCAAAGCGATTATATGGTTTAATGCTAACAGGCTGTGTTTAAATATTGACATATTTACTAATATCTGTTTTACACTACGTAAGTTACCAGATAACCATCAACAACTCCGTAAAATTTTTAGGACTTAGCTTAGACAATTCCCTCTTATGGAATGATAATGAACAGCACCTAGCAAAGCAATTAAGTAAGAATGTGTATGATTTACGTCTGCTGTCTAACTGTACTTCACAAAATATCTTACGCACTGCATATTTTGGCATTTGTCACTCTTTTCTCAGTTACGGTATTCTTTTATGGGACATCGCATTTTTTGTCTTCAACTTCAATACGCATAATTGCCAATATTGGTTATAAAGATAATACACAGCAGTTTTAGAGATTTAAATATACTTACAGTACTTCTTTATACATTTTTGAATGTTTAAAGCACGTCAAGAATAATTTAAGAAATTACCAGTCATATTAATATTCATCAACACGACACGAGAAATAAAGGAAATTTAGTTGTCAACTAGTCACTGCGGAAAAGATCACAAAATGAGCCCAGATATTTCGGAGTTAAATTTTTGAATGTTTTGCCGGAATCAGTGAAAGATCTCTCCTATATAAATTTTAAAAAAGTAATCAAAGTACTTAATACGAAAAGCTATTTTAATTTTTAAGCAATTACTTTAATGATTTTTGATTCGACTCTTTATTAACGCATCTGTATACTGTTGCATTATTTATTACTATATTTTCTAGTCATCATTTAAATACATGTTGCTTAATGTTTACTATATGTATATTATGATTGACTTGTGTATCATTTTTTTTTTAAATCATCAATAAATTATAATTATTGCTTCAATTTAAAATATTTATGGTATGTGGCCAAGACAAGTTGTCCGGAGCAAATAGAATTACATCAAGAGATCCATGCTTGCTAAAAATAAATATATTGTGCCATTTTTTATAAAATCCAGGGTGTAAAATTAAATGAATTAAATTATACAAAACATTTTTAATAATTTTAACAAAAATACAACACTCTTTTATCAAACAAATTTGTACGATATAGTACAAAATATGAATCATTATTGAAACTTTAAGTTTCAGTTTATACTAATTGACTATTTATACTCAAGAGATCACACGTAGATATCAGTCATAAATTATTTTAAAGCTATAATATTGTAACTTACTTAAAATCTAAAAATTTTGATTAAACATTGTTATGGAAAATTTGCAAAATTGAAGTTTTGGCAAATCTATTGCATAAAAACCCAGGTTACGAACAAAAATTAAACTTAAAAAACAACAAACTAACAAATTATTCTTTGGAGGCTGCCACTGGTTTAATGGCAGCTGCAAGCGCCGTTAATAATTCATGAAGCCATTCAATGTGGTGGTGCATCAACAATTGATGCAACAATAATTGGGATGGCAAGTATTCCCTCGCTCGAATATGACGAGATAATTTGATAACAATCGCCTTTACTTCGTGATTAATATGTTCGCTCATCCAATACTCGCGAATTTGATCAATTTTACGAATGTACTCATCATTGTCCAAGGTAACTTTTAAATTTGACATAACTTCCTCTAAGCAATCATTTAGGTTTTCAGCTACTGTATGTGATGGTATTCCATCTAACGGAAAAAGAACCCTACGGCTCAAAGTACGACCTCTCATGCCTCCAGTGCTGCCTCCGGCCGCTACCATCGGTGGATCATTCCAACAACGGGGATCAGGTCTGTTCTGACTAGAACTATGGTGTTGCATTTGACGATATAATGCATCGTCAGGGACTTCATAAGGGGCATCTCTACGCTGGAGAAATTGCCTTGGCTCTACAAAAAATTTAAAAAAAAATTAATTGCATGAAAAATAAATTCAAACATTTTTTTAATACAATCAAGGTTGAAAAATAATACATTTAAGAGAATAAAATTGTGATAAAAATAGCAAATGTTTTATTATTCTTAAGCATGGATCACATAGCAACATGTAAATTTCAAATTAGCAATTGCTTATTCGAAGCAAGCGCTGCTTTGGAAAAGCTATATCAGTTATGAACAAAATAACGCTAAAACGAAGTAATGCAGATGTAAACAAACACAACATTCATTGTGTGATATATGATGATATATACAAAATGAAATGAGAATATTCACATTTCAAGATTTAGGAACTTAACTCTGATCGAAATTAATTGAAACTGAATATATTGCCTAAAATCAGTGGCCGTCCCGAATAGATTAAATTTTTTATATTTTTCCATGTTTAAGTGAAGTTACAAACACATTTGACTTGAGAAAACTTGGTTTTTCCAAAAAAAATGTCAAGTACTGAACTGTCAAAAATGTATACAAAGTCTATTTGTTGCCTTATTTTCTTATTTAACAAAAATAAACGTACATTACGTACAATAAGACCAAATGTATACAAAGTCTATCCGTTGCCTTATTTTCTACGTGGACAAAAATAAAAGTACATTACGTACAATAAGACCACAGTAGTACTTCCGAATGAGAACACGTTATAAAAATATGTCAACAAAATAACCTAAAAGTGCAAATATAAAATAAACCACATCCAGTTGGCACATAGCACCAACACTCAAATAAAAAGAATCTAAACACAGGGCCGGACCAAACCAATAGTGCTAAAGACCTAAAGTTTTGTTTGGAGGAGTAATGAGAACACGAACCCCAACAGAGCCCACCAGTCAAACCGATAATCCCAACGGGCCAAGAGATCAAAAACCATCGACACAAACGATCAGGTAGAACGGTCTACTTTCCAGACAGTTTACAGCTACACTTCTAGTGACCTTCATCACTAGCAGGGGCTTACTGTGGCAAGCATCATATAATGGAAAGTTCCAAGAAGTATAAATGTAATATAAATATCATTATGATCGAATCTAACTAGAGACCAGGGTTTTCCAAATGTAATATTAATGAGGGTTTTTCACTAGCAGACACTTACGCAGATACCCATAGTATATATAAGATGAGTATTTCGTTTAGAAATCACTCTTACATTCGACATCAAATACCTGACATCAAGTTGTAAATAAACACCCGTAAAACAACCAACCTTTGCCATCATCATGTTATATTTTTATTTCAAATACTTTTTTTTAATCTTGTCAAGATTTTGTCGAATTTTAAGATCGAGATTGATATGTCGAGAATCTCGACGAGATCAAGCAAAGATCGATTTTTGAAAATTTTGACAAGATCATTTTTTTATAATCACGAAGAGACAAGATCGAGATTTGATTAATCTCGTCTCGTTTCACAAGCAACACGGACAACGTTACATCGCTTGTCAGATTTATGCTGTTGGATCAAAGATATGTTACGTAGCGATGTTGCAGTGATGATATGTGCCAATGTTATGTTACAGAATACTACCTGTCAGTGGTAAATACATTCGTTTCGTGCGGTAAAAGCAAATAATTTATTTGAACTTTTCATATGCAGAAGAAATCTCTAAATAATGAGTTAAAAGCGACTACCAATCAAGACTAGTTTAAACGTTGATTGCCGTGCCAATAAATCGCAAATACGTTCTTGGGCAGTACTATTTTAAGGATTTTTATATCTCGCGTGGCAATTGTTAGAATCATTTAACACTTTCGCTGCGGAAGCGAATAGCGGTACTCTTATCAGGTGCGGTGACGCATTGACAGAACTACATAGAAGCATGAATCACATGTGCGCCAGGCACGTCTCCGCACATAGCCGAGGCACTTTATATTTTTCTAATAAAAATACTACTGGCAAAATGTCTTATTATTGTAAACTTTAAAATTATCCCGTGCACTGTATTTGTTTGCTTGCCGATTTTAACAGTTTTGTGAGAACCTCGTGGCTTTAAAACCTAATCTAACGTGAATCATATATAACTCGCCGCCAGAGCCAAAGTACATTTGAGTTGTATTTAATACGTTCACTGTGGTACAAGTCCCTGGGGGTATATAATGCGTATAACTCATGTGTTGCAGTAATATTTTTAAAACTGCCCAACTTACGAGTGCTATAAAATATACAATTATCAATTATCTTTTTCATATAAAGACTTTATAATAAAAATATTTGCACACAGGAATAATAACGAAATACAAACCAATTTTACTGCCGCAGTGAACATGTTAATGTTACAAGCGAAGAAGCTAAACTGGACTTTTTTATATTCGCTTTATGTGACAACAACCAAACACTAGTACCATGGACGTTAAAATTGATTTACCGTTATAAGTGAGAACACTTTTGTTTTTATTAAAAAAAAAAGGATTGTTTTCACCACCCGATTTGTACTAGTACAATGAAATCTCCGTTAAACGGACACTGTCAGTGCAACTAATTTTGTAAGCTTAAATGAAAACAAGGTACATATATGGATGTGATGCTGCATTCTAAACTATCCGGTTATAAGAGTTGTCCGATTATTGAAGGTGTCCGAAACTAAAGATTTCACTGCATGAGAAAATCGCTGATGCAACGTAGCCACGTGCCTGCGGAAAATCCTTTACTTCCGAAGTAGAAATAAAGCAAAACACCCCCGACATGTATATGCAACCTCAACAACAATTTATAGATGAGATCGCTTTCTTAACACTTTCACAGCGGAAGCGACAAGTGGTACTATTCCACGATGCGGGGGCGCACTGACATACTGCCGGCCATTATAGAGCTACATATATGCACGGGTCACACATTCGTGTCTCCGGACATAGTGAAGGAACCATTTCCGCAGCAAATGTGTTAATGCTTAGAAGTGCATATTTGAAGAGAAAGAAAAATAAATGAAGAAACTTGTCGGGATACCAAAGTATCAAAGGTTTAGTATCGTTTCGACGTTATAAGCGAATTAAAATATAATAATGAAGCCGAGATTACCACATTACAAGCTATGACACGCAAACTTTTTGTAGATGGCTTTACGGACGACACACCAAACACCTAATACCCTAGTACCTCAAACGCAAAAATGACTTAAAGTTATAGTTATAAGCAACAATACTATTATTTTTATTTAATAAAAATTGCTCGTCGTCACCTACCGATTTGTACCAGTATAAGATAATCGCTGATGTAATGTAGCCAAGTGCCTGCAGAAAATCTTTTGCTTTTGAAGTAGAAATAAAGCAACACACCCGACATGTATATGCAGCTGCAACAATAATTTATACATGAGATCGCTTTCTCAACACTTTCACACCGGAAGCAAAAAGCGGTAATATTCCTCTTTACGGGGCTGCACTGATATACTGCCGGCCGTTATAGAGCTACATATACACACGGGTCACAGATATGAGCCAGACGTGTCTCCGGACATAGTGAAGGAACCGTTGAGAGACTAAGCAACAGCGCTTTTATATTTATTTAAAAAATTAAAAAATGGTGCTGTCACCTCCCGATTTGTACTAGTATAAGAAAATTTCTGATGTAACGTCGCTACGTGCCTGCGGAAAATCCTTTGCTTCTGAAGTAGAAATAAAGAAACACACCCGCGACATGTATATGCAGCCATAATAACAATTTATACATGAGATCGCTTTATTTCGCAACAGAAGCAAAAAGCGGTACTCTTCTATGGTGCGGAGACGCTCTCACATACTACCAGCCACTATAGAGCTACATATACACAAGGGTCACACATGTGCACCAGGCATGTCTCCGGACATTGTGAAGAAACCGTTGAGCGCACATGTGCGCTTTCCACAGTAAAAATGTCAATGGTTAGGTGTGTGTATTTGAAGAAAAAGAAAAAGGCATTAAGAAACTTGTCGGGATACCAAAGTATCAAATGTTTAGTATCGTTTGGACGTAATAAGCAAATTAAAATATAATAATGAAGCCGGCATTGCCACACTGCAAGCGATGACACTAAAAACAAACTTTATGTACATGGCTTTATGGAAGACCAACCAAACACCTAATACCCAAGTACCTCGAACGCTAAAAATGACTTAACATTATAAGCAACAGCGCTTTTATTTTTATTTTTTAAAATATTTCACGTCTTCACCTCCCGATTTGTACTAGTATAAGAAAATCGCTGATGTAGCGTAGCCACGTGCTTGCGGAAAATCCTTTGCTTCTGAAGTAGAAATAAAGCAACACACCCCTGACATGTATATGCAGCCACAACAATTTATAGATGAGATCGCTTTCTTAACACTTTCGCAGTGAAAACAAAAAGCGGTACTCATCCGTGAAGCGGGGACGCACTCGCATACTGCCGGCCGTTATAGAGCAACATATACGCACGGGTCACACATGTGTGTCTCCGGACATACTGAAGGAACCGTTTCCGCAGCAAATGTGTTAATGCTTAGAAGTGCATATTTGAAGAAAAAGAAAAATAAATGAAGAAACTTGTCGGGATACCAAAGTATCAAATGTTTAGTATCGTTTCGACGTTATAAGCGAATTGAAATATAATAATGGAGCCGGGATTACCACATTACAAGCTATGACACGCAAACTTTTTGTAGGTGGCTTTATGGAAGACACACCAAACACCTAATACCCTAGTACCTCGAACGCTAAAAATGACTTAACATTATAAGCAATAGCGCTATTATTTTTATTTTTAAAAAATTGCTCGTCGTCACCTCCCGATTTGTACTGGTATAAGAAAATCACTGATGTAATGTAGCCACGTGCCTGGAGAAAATCTTTTGCTTTTGAAGTAGAAATAACGCAACACACCCGACACGTATATGCAGCTGCAACAATAATTTATACATGAGATCGCTTTCTTAACACGTTCGCACTGGAAGCAAAAAGCGGTACTCTTTCCCTCTACAGGGCTGCACTGACATACTGCCGGCCGTTATAGAGCTACATATACACACGGGTCACAGATATGAGCCGGGCGTGTCTCCGGACATAGTGAAGGAACCGTTGAGAGACTAAGCAACAGCGCTTTTATATTTATTAAAAAAAAAATTGTGCTATGTCACCTCCGGATTTGTACTAGTATAACAAAATCTTTGATGTAGCGTAGCTACGTGCCTACGGAAAATCCTTTGCTTCTGAAGTAGAAATAAAGCAACACACCCGACATGTATATGCAGCCGCAACAACAATTTATAGATAAGAACGCTTACTTAACATTTTCGCAGCGGAAGCGAAAAACGGCACTCTTCCGCGATGCGGGGACACACTCACATACTGCCGGCCATTATAGAGCTAATATAAGCACAGGCCACACATGCGTGTCTCTGGACATAGTGAAGGAACCGTTTCCGCAGCAAATGTGTTAATGGTTAAAAGTGCATATTTGAAAAGAAAGAAAAAGAAGTGAAGAAACAACACGCAAACTTTTTGTACATGGCTTTATGCAAAACCAACAAAACACCTAACACCCTAGTACCTCGAACGCTAAAAATGACAACGTTATAAGCAACAGCGCTTTTATTTTTATTTAAAAAAAAATAGCGCTTCGTCAACTCCCGAGTTGTACTAGTATAAGAAAATCGCTGATGTAGCGTAGCTACGTACCTGCGAAAAATCCTTTGCTTCTGAAGTAGAAATAAAGCAACACACCCGACATGTATATGCAGCAACAACAATTTATAGATGAGAACGCTTTCTTAACACTTTCACAGCGGTAGCGAAAAGTGGTACTCTTCCACGATGCGGGGACGCACACACATACTACCAGCCGCTATAGAGTTACATATACAAAACGGGTCGCACATGTGCGCCAGGCATGTCTCCGGACATAGTGAAGGAACTGTTGAGCGCACATGTGCGCTTTTTGCAGCAAAAGTGTTAATGGATAGGTGTGTGTATTTGAAGAAAAAGACATGAAGAAACTTGTCGGGATACCAAAGTATCAAATGTATAGTATCGTTTCGACTTTATAAGCGAATTAAAATATAATAATGAAGTCGGGATTACCACATTACAAGTTATGACACGAAAACTTTTTGTACATGTCTTTACGGAAGATCAACCAAACACCTAGTACCTCGAACGCTAAAATTGACTAAACATTATAAGCAACAGCGGTTTTATTTTTATTTTAAAAAAATGCCCGTTTCCACCTGCGATTTGTGATAGTATAAAAAATCGCTGACGTAATGTCCATGTGTCTGCGGAAAATTTGCTTCAGAAGCTCAAAAGAATCTATTGGACAATGAACGCACTGAATCATTTACAGAAACATCTGGATTATATGACTGAAGTAGCAAATCTCCAGACTAAACCAGAAGATAAGCGAAGGAAAAAAGAACTAGCAGACGCGTAGTCGTCCGCAACGTTTGAAATAAGACAGACATCTCTACGTCTCGCAGCAATATCACCCTCAATGACTGGAATAGCAAAAATCATTAACACGTTTGCTGCCACGCTGTGAAACGTGTTAACCCTTTTTACTGTGGAGAGTTAGTTTTACTCGTAACCGTGTGCGGGAGGGTCGCAAGCTTCTGCGTGTATTCATGGCTATCAGATTCGAGCCAGCCGACTGATATACGATACCCACAATCTCAACAAAAAACACGATGTGGGAACATAATATAAAATTTGGTGTTATATTCCAACACCTGCATGTATACTAGTGATTCGTAGCTTCGTCACGGTCAAAATACACATCGCCCATGTGTCTCCCGCACTTATGCCACATTTTTTTCCTAAAGACATGAACAGCCACCGCAGCAAATGGTTGCTTTATGAGCTACATATATCGGTAACAAAAAAAAATAGGGCAGTAATGCAGAAAACAAAAAAATAGTTATGGGCGAAGTGTGCTTCAACTGCAACCTATTTACAACAAAAAAAAATATGGCACCAATTGTGCATTTTATAATAAATGTATTAAGTTCCAATCTCCAAACCTTGTCAGCACCTAGCATTTCAGTAATATCATAAAAAAAAAACAATATTGTGTTATATTAAAAACAGTTGCAACACAATGCAGCTTTACTAAACATTTCATTGGTAAGTTTATTTGATTTGAGATTGTATAAAATGCATTATAAAAAGTTTCTAAACATATGAAACATTCATCTGTAAAAAAATTTAATGGCCGAATCAACTCAAATCATTATAACTTAACCTAAAATAGGTTCAAAAACATGCTTTTTATGTAAAAAATTCATTTTACCTGGACGACCTGCTGGTGTGTCGGGGACATCATCCCGACCATCGCGTCGCGCTCTCCTATTTTCGCGAGCCTCTAGACGTTCTAGAGCGGGTACTGGGTGAGCTTCTGGGAGCAAATTGGGCTGTGGGGCAGGCGCTGCAGCGGCGGCTGCTCCGGCTTCTTGTACCTCGCGGCGGCGACGGTCCCTAGGACTATGTGGGACCGGTTCAGGAGAACCTTCTTCTTCGTCCCTGGCTGCTCTTTGTCCACGGTTACCACGTAAACCACGTTCCATTGCTTTTATTCTTCTTAGACTAGAACTGCTAAAGGAGTCGTTGGAGAATAGGCACGTCTGCTCGCTACCTGTTGCTGACCAAAAGTGAAAAAAAGAATAATGGCGAGTGCTAAAACAGTTGGGGATGTGGTGGTGGCAATCATTCGACGTTTATCATTGGTTCCCGCAAAAAAAACTAAGAGCCACCATTGGTCAGATCAAACTAATTCTAGTTGCAACCTTGATTTTACCGGTTGTTTTTCAGTGGCGTGGCAAATTTTTTTTGCTACATTTAACATTTAAGTTCTGCCTAGGTTGTGTATAAATTACCGGTACTCATTTTAACATTTTTACACGGTTTATAGATATTAAATATATCCGATAAAATAAAATTGTAAAGAAAAAATTACCTTTTTTTTTAATAATTAAAAAAAATAT
This sequence comes from Tachinus sp. AB-2021, assembly GCA_030264575.1. NCBI lineage: Eukaryota > Metazoa > Arthropoda > Insecta > Coleoptera > Staphylinidae > Tachinus > Tachinus sp. AB-2021. Next base: position 16,235 of record JARJEC010124727.1, read on the forward strand.
TTTTACGTTGCTAATAGGCAACTTTGATTGCATTTTATAATTATAATTGCCTATCACGCATTGTCATAAATTGAATAATAATATTTCATCTTAAAAAAGTAATCTTTAATAAAGAAGTTGTTTGTTATAAAACATATTTAATTTAAAACTATTGCAATAAAAACATTTATTAAATGTTAAAAAAAAATTACATTAGTATTTAGGACGTGGTGAAATGTTGGCAATGATTAGCGCTTGGCTACATTTTTCTGTTGTAGTCGTAGTCAAGGTCCTTCACTATTATTATATTATAGGGCAAATGCTGTTCTTTGTTAGAATAAGTACGGGACCCATTAAAAATGTAAGATGAATGAGAATCAGACACTACAAAGTCTGCACAAAACTTCTGCTTTTATGATACAATTTTGGAAACTCGTTCCTGAATAAAAATATCAAAATTTTCAATTTTTGTCACAAATCTTTGTACTCCACAATAAACTATGAGACATCATCGATTAATGTATCTACGTTCCAGCCAGCAAAATCACGTCACATTTTTGTGATATTCGTGAATATAACGTTATATAACCAATAGATGACGTCTAAAAGACGTAATTTTTAATGGAAAAAATTACGTCATTTTCGACATCATATGTCAAATATGACGTCATGTTGACGTACGTTTCACGTCAACTAGAACACGCGATTTGCCGCCCTTTATTAGCTTCTGCCGTTACTATCATTACGCCATTACACAATAACAATCTACACATTTTACGAATCTAAGATTTCTTGTTGGGTATTATTAGTTAGTGGTACCATTAATTATAAACAATATTAGACGTAACGTCCTTGTAGATATTGGAATGGATTTTGAACAATAAGATAATCGGTTGATTGTTAATTAAAAAATTACATTTATTTTAACGTACATGTCTGAGTTCTTCTGCCTGTCAAGGCTCAGAAAGAAGGCAGAAGAACTCCGAAACGTACGCTAAAATAAATGAATTTTTTTAAATAACAAACAAAAAATTATCATATTGCCTGCTCACTACCTTTTCCGGTATTAATACAAGTTTATTGAAAAATACCAGCACGTCAATAACTGACGTTTGTTTCACGTCATTAAGTTACGTCAATAAACGGCGTCTCTCGTTCCTGGCATATTTTCGTCATTTTGTCGTCATATTTAAGTCATATTTTAGGTCATAATAAACTATTGACTAAATATTACGTGGCATTGCTGGCTAGGGGGTAACCCTTTATGAAACATTAATATTCTGATAGCCGCTCTCTTTGGCCTAATGTATGACCACCCCTGTTATAGAATAAATTCTATAATTAAGGCTCTAATTCAGAACCCAGTGATGCTTCTATAATCAGCTTAAAGTTTTTATTCTTGATTACTAAATTTCTACTCTAAAAGTAACTTTAATTTTTTTTTGTTATTTCAATTTTCTTTGATGCTTTTATAATTGCTTTTGGTTTTGTCCCATCTATGTTGCTAGTTTCTTGTCTCTCTTCAAATTTAGTCTTAATTAAGCACTTATGGACATAGCTGTCAGTAAAAGGCTTATTAAAATCCTAACCAAATATCTTGAAAGAAGAAGAAAAGATTATCATAACATGCTACGTACCACAGGGTTCAATCTTTGGTCGTCTACTCTGGATTATATATTGCGATAAAGTTATGCGAATGGGCATGCTCCTTGAAGACAAGAAGTAAAGAGAACAATTGCCAATACAAGCAAACCAGGCACTAGTAATGGTAAGGAAGAGGATTAGCCTGGAAATTGCGGAAGAAAAAACAGAGCCCGTAATTTATTATACGGATGGTGGAGATTTAAAAACACGCCGAAGGGGTCTAGTCATCAAAGGAAGTAAAAAGGCAATAGTTGCAATTACAAAACGGGCACTAGCGATGATAAAGAAGAAGATCGAAGTGATTGGTCTGGAAATTGCGCACAAAAAACAGAGTCCGTGATATTATACGGAAGGTGAAGATTAAAAAAAACACGCTGGAGGGGTATAGTCACCACAGGAAATAAAAAAGAGATAACTACTATTGTAAACCAGGCAAACATTGCGGAGAAAAAGACAAGTCCGTGATATTATACGGAGGGAGTGGATTGAAAGAAACTACATCGAAGAAAACAACAATAAACAAAAAAGTGATCAAATACCAGGGGATCTGCTATGCTATGATCTGAACTGCAAAATCAAAGTGCATATTAAAAAATGGCTAAAAACGCCAAAATGAGTACAACAGCTCTGATACAACTGAGCTTCAAAATACCCTATGAAGAAAAGGAAGACTGCTGGCAAGTGTTGCACAAACAATAATGCTGTACGGAGCAACAATTTGGGGCACAGGTATGAAGTTTAAGAAAGCAGAAAGTTTATTCACCGAGCTACAAAGGAGATTGCTATCAGAGCAACCAGTAGCTACAAAACAATATCAACGGAAGCCTTCCTAATCATAGCTACAATGACGCCGATCGAACTACAGGCAGAAATTAGAAGCAGAACATAGAAACGAAAAACACCGGACAACTGAAAAATAAAGAAGAAATGACTGGAGGAGTCTTGGACCAAAGGCACTAGCAAGACTAAATGGATAAAAAAGTTGATCAAAGATCTTAAGCAATAATCAACTGCTCTCACTGCTAAACTGATTATTACCTTACCCAAATACTAAGTAATGGGTGTTTCAATAGTAGTTTGCTCGTTTCTACATCATTGAAGATAAACGGTGCAGCATACGCGCAAATGAAGATAGTCCTGAAAATGGTTTGTTTGAATACTAAAGATGGGAAAAGAAATGCACAAAATTGATGAAAGACCTGGATACGACACTTACACCTGACAATACAATTGAAAACATGCCACAGATCATCGACAACTGGTATACAGTAAAACAGTACGTATAGAAATTACTGAAGATCAAATAAAGGGATAGATTACCGGATATCATATAGGGGGTTAGTAGTACTAACGTCCGGGCGTGTTTTCTTGAAGATAAACTAGCAATTTCAATATAATTTATTTTATCTTCAACTTCACATTTAGATAGACAACATTAGATGCATATTCAGTCAAATTTTGTAGCAGGAGAATATACAGTTATGGTAGCTCATTTTAAAGTATTGATTTGGTTTTGAGACCAATATAAATATCATGTAAGATAAGCATGTCCGACAGTTGGGCACGCTTTTTGAAAGTAAATATTATTAGGAAAGTAGCAGTAATGAGAAGATATCTTGAGCAACATTTAATGAATAAATAAATAGTTTGATTATCAGCAATCTTTTATAGGTGGTTTAAAGTTTGATATTTACTTTAATTAAAATTTATATTTTAAATACAACCGAAACATGATTTGCAACCAATATATTACCTTAATAAAATATTGCAGTGGCATCATTTCTTTTAAATATGTATAAGAAATATAATTAAAACTAATTAAAAATTATTACAATACAATGCAAACAACATACATCCTCTCTATTTTGATATCCTAGTACAGTTTTCTTGCTCATAGCTTACTAGCGTGACTAAAAAGCAAAACAAAATCAATACAAGTCCTTCACATGTTACAAACATATGCTCTCCTAATCCAAAATTTCACTGCTTTGTTTTATGCGTAGGAATTTTATTTATTTATATCTTTTAGTGTTTCTATTTTATGTGACTGAGAAGCAAGTCTGAAAATGATTTTATTTATACTGTACACGAATAAAAGCCAAAAACCTATATATTACCTTCAAGCAATATGTGCAACACAAAGTAGTAGAAGCCTTTAATTTTCGTTGTGGATCATAAAGTGCTTAGTTTCCTATAGAAACTGCCGTTTCTATCGAATCTTATATAAACTTCTATGTCAAGTTTGGTTCGTTTTTTTTTGTTGATTTGCTAAGTCAACAACAATGCTTTAACGAGAGCGTGGCGAAGGTCGCAACTAAATTAGGGGTGAAAACAAGATTAAAATTGAGTTTTTTTTGTTTATAATATTTTAGGCGCTACAAGACTGGTCAAAATTTATATTTTTGTGCACCAATCCAAGAAAAGTTTATGTTTTAAAATTTTTCATTTTGCCAATATTATTTTTAGATATTTTTCTTATAATTTAAAAGCTTATAATACAGTCTCCCTGCCTCTAAATTGATTTTAATATCAAAAATTGCAAAAAATGCATTTTTTGATCACCTGCACACAAAACATTTGAATTCTTTAGATATTTCTTTACCACGACTTTATTTTTAGATGTTTTTCAGACTGATCCCAATTTGAAAATGTAGCGTCCTTACTACGTTCAAATTGCTTTTTGTGCTTCAAAACAGCTTGAAATTAGTATTATTGAACACCAGTCACAAAACACTTCAAAATCATTCTTTTTGCGTGCTTTGATAATAGCTCTTCTGTTATGTTTTTTATGCCCCCAAAACTGCTTGAATTTGCTAGGCACCAGTTAATAAACAATTAAAAAATTTGATTATACAAATTACTTTTGAAATGCAATCGTCAAAGTTTTTGTACAGATTACAAACTAAAATTAGTTTTAGATGCTTTGCTAACTACTAAACAATTAACTATGATCTATAAATTATTTTTAGATGATTCATAAACAATTCTGAGAACGATGTTTAAATTGCGTTTAGAGCTTCAAAGCTGTTATTTTTGGTTACCAGCTAGAAAATATTAGAAGTCCAAAAGCATTTTACGACCTAAAAATTATGTTTAGATATTTTGCCAGGATTTCTGAAACTTACAGCTAGTTCTTTTTGCCTTTAAATTATTTTTGGAGCTTCGATACTGACCAAAATTGGTATTTTTGACACCAACTACAAATGCGTTATTTTTTTCCCTTTCATCAAGATTAATAAAAATTATCTTTATTGTTTTTGGAGCTTCAAAATTGCTCTTTCTCATTGATTATTTTATTAATGTAAAACCTGGTTTTTGATGTTTCTGATGCTTTAAATATCCTCTTGCAATTATTATTATCTTAAAAATTGATATGTTTGTGTACCAATTAGATAAAAGTTTGTAGAAATTGTTACTTACAAAATATTTTTTAGATGTTTTATCAACTATTTAAAAATTAACTAGGTCTTTTTTCTAAGTTGTTTTTAAAACTTCAAAACCGCTAAAAATTATTACTTTTGAGCAGCAACCACAATATAGTTAATTTGTTTGAAATTACCACTATTTATTTTTACGCACATTGGCTACAATTATGAGGCTTAAAGCTAGGTTTAGCTATCTTTAAATTGTTTTTACGGCTTTAAAATTGCTCAATCTGTGCACTAATTAGAAAATAGTTGAAGTCGTTGCTAATTTTCTTGTCTAAAGCGCAATTTTTGTTTTGTTAGTTGTTTTGTGGCTTGCATTCTAGTCTTCCTGCCTATAAATTGCATTTGAAGCTTCACATTTTGCAAAAAAATTTTCTTGAAATTGCAAAACAATTAAAGTTTTTCTACAAATTGTTACATATAAATTAATTTTGAATCTGTTGATTACCATTGAGAAACTTAAAACTCGGTCTTCCTGGCCTTAAACTCTCTTTGAAGCTTAAAGAATTTTGTTTGTTGGCAACAGTTGCAAAACAAATTAAATTATCTATATTTTGTTTTTTATATTTTGTTTGCAATTTTACAATTTCCTTGATTTCAAGCATCCATTTGCTAAATAGTTGCAATTTTTGTGATATTTAAAGCAGCTCTAACCCAGCCAGCAGAACCACTTCACATTTACGTCATTTTTGGTGATATTCGTGATAACGTCATATGACCAATAGATGACGTCTAATAGACGTCATTAAACCAGCCAGCAAAACCACATCACATTCAAGTCATTTTCTGGTGATATTCGTGAATATAACGTCATATGACTAATAGATAACGTCTAATAGACGTCATTTGTTTTGGCAACAGTTGCAAAACAATTTAAATTTATATTATCTATATTTTTTATTTTCCGTGATTTCAAGCATCCTTTTCCCAGATAGTTGCAATTTTTGTAATATTTAAAGCAGCTTTAACCCAGCCAACAGAACCACGTCACATTCACGTCATTTTTTTGTGATATTCGTGATAACGTCATAAGACCAATAGATGACGTCTAATAGACGTCAATAACCCAGCCAGCAGAACCACGTCATATTCAAGTCATTTTCTGGTGATATTCGTGAATATAACGCCGTATGACCAATAGATGACGTATAATAGACGTAATTTTTAGTCGAACCAGTCAGGTCTTATTTTCGACGTCATTATAACGTATTTTTGGTGTCATATTGTCGACGTCATGTTGACGTATGTTTCACGTCAAACTGGGCCATGTGACGCGCCCTCTATTAAAATCTGCTGTTACTATCTTATGCACACGCCACCACACAATAACAATCCACACGTCTTGCGTGTCTAACCTCACTCATTGCTATTTTTATCACTAGTTAACTGAACAATTAAGTTAAGATTAAATAACATCGGATATTCAGTGAAAGTCTTAAGTGAAATTAGTTAAAAGAAAAAGATTTCGGCCTGAGTTTTTATCATTATGCAGCAGCGAAATAAGTCACAATATACACCATCTAATAATCACCATTAATTATAAACACTTTATTAGTGGAAAATATTGATAAAAGTATTAGATGTAACGTTCTGCTAGATATTGGAATGGACGGTGGGCTGACTAGGATAATCGGTTCTTTGTTATTTAAAATTATAACATATAAAATTACATAAATAAAAATATAAATTTTAACATGCTAAAGTAACATTTATTTAAGCAAACGTTTAGAAGTTCTTCGGCCTGCCAGCACTAAGAAAGAAAGCAGAAGAACTCCAAAATGTACGCTAAAATAAATGTATTTTTTAAATAACAAACAACCGATTGTTCTATTGCCAGCCCACTACCCATTCCAGTATTGATAGAAGTTTATTTAAAAAAAAAATACCAGCAAGTCTATATTACGTCAATAACTGACGTCTGTTTCACGTCATAGAGTTACATCAATTTCACGTTTATAAATGAAGTCTTTGGTCACTGACATATGTTTGTCGTCATATTTTAGGTCATAATTACATAAACTATGACCAAAACATGACGTCTCTTCTGCTGGTTGGGAATATGCAGACTTAATTTTTCTCAAAAATTTCAACTTTTGCTTTATTTTTATGATGTTCGGAAAATAATTCTTCTCTAAAAATTGTATCTTTTTTTTAGAATAGTCCAACTCACAGTTTACAATGATTTCTAGAGACAAAAAAAGGTTCATAACAATTTTTGAGTGGGTTGCGCCTAGTTTGCCTTAATGGTAGCACCGGCCCTGGATACAGGCAGGAATGTAAATAGAAGACGTTCTATGTATTAACAAACGAGTGCCTGTACCTAAGCAAGAGAAAGATAGAAATATGATATAGAATTTTCTTCAAAATAATGGACATAATGAAGGTACTATATCTCGATTTACTTACATTTCATTTTTATCAGAAGATTAGAATTGGAAAGTCTTTTCAGATAAAAAGTTAATTTTTGTGAACTGATATTTCCGTTAAACGATAACATAATTTCATTTAGTGAAATTCAAGACAAAAAAAGTAGTCTTCCACTTTCCACCAATTCTTTTTGACAAAACAACCAGTTCATTGTCAGAAAGAATTATGCTAAAAATTAAATTTGTGACATTTTTTCAGAACAATAAATAAAAAAAGAGGTTTAAAATATTTTTTTTATTAAAATGTAAAACAGTAAATATTTTTAAAAAATAATAATTTTCCAATGAAAATATTGTTTTACAATTATTAAGTAATTTGGTTAACAACTTCTACTTACTACTTACTAGCTAGGTTCACTTATAAAATATGGACTATGTTTTATCACATGCCTTCAGGTAACTTATCTACTAGAATTTAATAGACAAAATTCTCATTTTTCTGTAGTAGGAATTAGTATCAAAACTTGTGAGAAACTACATTATTTAACTTAACTGAAGCGGCCATGCCAAGAATAGGCAATTTTGTTTCTATAAACGTAGTACTGTCAACGTCATACAATTAACAGGTTTCTAAACACAAAATTATCTGTCCTCGACATGACCATTTTAGTTCAAATAAATCATTTATTTTTGCTAATTTAAAATTATTAAAAATAATTCAGTAAAATAAAAAAAAACACTTGAACTGGATCTAATCAGAGTCTTGTTGAATCGTTGAAGTAAGGGTGATCAGTAACACGAGGAGCCAGTCAATGTCTTTATGCATTGCCATTTGCTGCACTAATAATTCCGCTGGTACTAATTCGTTATTGAGGATATGCCTAGATAACTTCAGTGTTAAAACTTTGAGTTCCCGACTCATTGCTTCTGTCTGCCAGAATTCTCTAACCTTTTCAATATCGTCGTTTAATAAGTCATCAGATAAATTGCTCTTTAAATTGGTCAGAACTTCATTAATGGACTCATCGATATTATCGGGTATTAACCCGGAACTAGCACTTGAAATAGGGAAGGACGCTCGTCTACTTAACGTGCGTTTCTGCATACCACCAATCGAGCCTCCGGCTGGTACAGTTGGTAGGTTGTTATAGTAATGTGACAGAGGAGGGGGTGGAATCCTCCTGCCAACTATTTGAATAAGTCCCTGCTGTACCATCTGCTGGTACAGGACGACTTCAGGTATTTCGTACGGCGCATCTCTACGCTGTATAAAGCGTCTCCGACCTGTAAAACAGGATGGCGCTTTTAGAAAAATTTATTGGTTAATATTTTAGTAAGTTTAAAAATGATAATATATACTTTAAAGGATGCTGCGCAATAGCTCTAGATCGAGAATGTAAAGAAAACGGTAGCAATATGGAAACGAAAACAAATTGTTAATATATACATACGGATCGGGAATCAAATCTATAATTTTTATTAACACCGTAACGCTTTATTACATATTAAATAATAAATATTATCTATTATTTGAACCCTTTGGTGAGCGTTATATTTTATTTCACAAAATGTGTGAAGAGCGTATATTTTCAAAAGCCTGTAAATCGAGAGCTGAAAACGTATGAATGTTGTTTACATAGTGAATGCGCAGTTTATTCACTACATTCATATTTTAAGAAAAAGCACGCATTTTGATGTTAACGCCATTATTTGTTTTTTCGTTATTTGCATAACAATTACATTGTTTAAGCTTACAAAATGGATAGATATTTATCCAAAGAAATATTACAAGAAATTGCCCGTGTTTTTTCTTTATCTTCTAAAATCGTCAATGCGAAGAACGTATACATTTGGCCGCCGTATGTGAAATACGTATGGTTACGCATAGTATCACGGAACACATATGAATTTCAATTTTCATTGCAAGAGGGTTGGTATCAGTATTGTGGTTAGCACTACAACGTAACCCTTTGGGTACTGATTATTTAGATTTCTTCTGCGTATGAAACGTATTATTTGTGCACGGTAAAATTCAAATAATAACCGCACGAATCGAACATGAATTGTATTTACTACAGACACATAGTATTGTGCACACAGTGCAACATAACATTGTCACATATTATTACTCTGCAACATCGCCATGTTATATTGCATACACACTTGTAATGTAACAGAACACGCGTAACATCACACTGCAATATTTCATTGATCCTATGATCCAAGCTTGTCGGTTTTATGCTCCTTTGTCCCGTGTTGCGATGTAATGTTACACAATGATGTTATGTTATAGGGAAATGTTACAAGTATATACACACTATAACATTTCTTTGATCAGACGACATAAAACAGACAAGGCTCTGTTGTTCGTGTTGCAGTGTGGTTATGCGACGATGATGTTACAGCACTATATTCCAAGTGTGTACGCAGCATAAAATTGTACTCGCTAACATGAGGGCATTAAACTAGCTTTAAATAAAATGACAAATCACTCGTCAAATGTTACCACGCCAGAAAATCCGCATGACAAGTGCGACTCGTCAAATATACCCAAAGGGTTAAAAAACTGCATTTGTACCAAAAAAACAAATTTACTTCCAAATATTTAATACGTGGTAGTCTTTCGATAATTGCAAACATTACTTTTTAAAAGAAGTCGAAATCGACGTATTAACATTTCGTTCAATTTGCATTTAGTGCATCAATAATGTTAAGTTAACTGCGTTATATATCCCCAGCTTACGTCATTACTACTTGACGTTAGCATATTGTACCGCACACAAGCATACTTTTTATGTTTTAGTATAGTGATCATCTCCGGTTTTGCTACGGGGGTTTTATGAGCAGATTTAATTGTTTTTACAAGCTCAGGATTTATTCAAATTATCGCGACATTTCATTGATTATAATACAATTAATTCCGAATGTGAAATGCTGAGCTTCCGCAGATTTGTTTTGTGCATTTAATTTTGTAAACAGTGTCCCCAATAACATGATTGCAAATTCTGCATAAAACGTAATTAGTTTATGTGCGATATTAACACTTTCGCTGCGGAAAGCACACATGCGCACTCAACGAGCCCCCCCTAAGCGTGGAGACACACCTGTAGCACGTGCGGCCCGTGCTTATATGTAGCTCTATAGGGGTCGGCAGTACGTTGCTCTCGTGAGATTAGTCTATTTCAGAATTTTAAACTAATATAAAATATCGGAGTTGAGTTAAGTAGAAATGTATACAAATGATTTAAACGCACGAGTGTGCCTTCTGCTCATTGTAAAGCAAAGCAAGAATAACACTTTTTGCCTCCACAGCGAAAATGTTAAGAGACGACTGTGTAAAAAAATCATATAAAAATCTATTTGTTTATTTAGATGCTGCACAATAGGCCGAGAATGGATATGTGACGAAAACGGTAGCTCGATAAGAATGGAAACAAATTTGTGTAGCGTAAATGGGTGGATTGGAAATCAAACCTATAATTTTTATTAGCATCACAAAAGACAAATTTGTTATAGATTTAATTAGATCATAGTACATAGTACTATGCTATTTGTACATAGTACAAATAGCAGCGTCAGAGCCTATGCAAACCACTCAAAAAATTGGTGTAGTACTGAACGTGTTAATACGTTGAATATGTTCTGGCGCCATACTAGTATTTTAAGCTTTAAAACCAAATCTTCCGCGAGTCATATTTACCTCAACTTGCGGCGCAAAGTGCATGTGAGTTGTATTTAACTCACGCGACAGTCAACATGTTAAAAACAAATACAAAATTAAGTTGTCAGCAACTATAACCACAACATCTAGTGCAGCAAAGATTGCTCAATCAAGAAGCAATGTTAGAAAAGAATGGAGAAACGACTAATGCGTAAGACATCAGACGTGTACAATAAGACAATCAAGATTGCAGTGCTGGGATGCTTGACGCATAACCTCAGGTAAGGAAAAACAAGACAAGAAAGACAAAATAAATACAAAGAACGAGAGAGCTAAGAAAAATGAGACGATAATAAACCGGCAATGAATTAAAAACCAAAAAACCCTGTGGCAAAATAAAAAGCAAAGCAAATTTACGTAAACAAACGAGATTGTCTAAGTCACAGGCAAAGAATAATGAATTAGAAGACACTGAGCGTTTGGTATTGTTCCTACTTAAATTGTATGAACTAGTCCCGAATAAGTTATGAATAAATTTTGAATTGTTTCATTGGGGTTTGCAAGAAATCGAATAGGTACGAAACAAGTTCTGATCCTACACGCAATTAAAATCCAAACTTTAAGTATCTGCTCACAGGCAGGGACCGAATTGACTTTTCCCGAACAATAGACGGGTATGTTGGAACAGCTGACTTTTAACTCAAAAGTCACGAGTTGGGTTCGAACAAAAAAATCCACTATCAGAACTAGTACGGCTTGTAAGAACGAAGCTATTAAAACATTAAACATGACGTGACATCAACAACTTTCATCGGCCATTCGGACTGCATGTTACTGTATTGTTTATAGCCGTTTAGTATATTCGGAAGGTGTGAGTATCGCCGGTAGTCACGCTCTAAAGGCCCGTTCGCATTGCATCAAGTCGACAAGAAAGTGGCGACAAAGTTACCACTCACTAATTTCCTGTTCTGATTAGTCGAGCAAGGAGTAGTTTAGTGACTACCAGTGTGCAAACATATAAATTTAGTCGATTGGATAGTAAAATAAATAGAATTGGTTCAATTTTTGTCGGGCAAGTAACAGGCCACTCGACTTGCTGCTAAACACGTCCCGATGCGTTGATTTAGTCGAGTACATTAGTATCCGCAAATCGTACCAGTAACATGTCGGCATTGGAGCAAAAGTGCATATCAACATTGAATTTATCCAGGCATATTTTAATGACACTATGTAATTATTATTTCAAATGTTGTACAGTTTTATTTTTTTTTACACTGGTTAAAATTGTTATTAATATATTTTTTTTTTTAATATATTTATCGCTTGTTTTTGGTTGTTACTATATACGTTGGAGTCATTTATTCCCTTCTTTAGCGCTGCAATAGTATAACTCAAATTAAAATAATATACAAAAATAATATTATATAACAATGAAACAATTAATAAAAATATTTTTAACATATCGTTTTTTTCATTTACTTTAACTAGAAGCATTCTCTTTATATTTTTATAGCCTACAGATGGTTTATAGATAGTAATATTACAAACAATGGTGACAGGTGAGTCTTTCTCTCACAGAGCGACCATCCACAATAGACCTGCATAATAAATGATTTTAGAAACAGAAGTGTCCGGATACAAAATAAACTAATAAATTTATGTGTAATCTGCAAAATTTGGGGTCGATATGTTTTAATTGCCTTATTTTGTCTTAGTATTTTTGCATTTTTTGTAAAAATCTGCGCAGGTTGTTTAATCAATTTACCTTGCATAAATATTGAAAATGAACAAAATTGAAACTATTGCAGATGGTCGCGCTGTGAGAGAAAGACTCGGCCTTCGTCGGAATGCTTCTAGTAGATAAAAAAATTGACAAAGAAATGTGAACTTATAATCAGTTGTGCATGTTTACGAAAAGTGAGGAAAATGCTCATATAGTGACAATCGCCATGTTAAAAAATATTTTTATGAATTGTTTTATTCTTATTCGATAACTAATTTTTGTATATTATTTTTAGTTTTATTTATATTATTGTAGCGCTTCGAATTAGAGAATAAAATTCCTCGAATTCGAACATGTATAACAATAACAAAAAACAAACAATAAATAGAAAAATTATTAATTAGTGTAAAAAATAAATAATTACAGTAATAAACAACATCCATATTAACCGTACATTTTTATTTGTTTGTTTAATTTCATTTGCTCCAAGCCCAGAAAACTCTTTCTCGTTTCAATGTTGTTGTGGCGGATTGTTTAGCCTTCCTGGTTTTGTACCGTTGATTTCACGTTCCACCGGCATTCATGGTGATCCAGCAACATGAATGCCGGTGGAACGTGAAATCGCCAGTACAAAAACAGGCAGGCTAAACAATCCGCCATAACAACATTGAAACAAGACTTGAAAGTATTAATGTAATAACTCGACTAAATCAAAGCGTCCGGACCTATTTATATTTTACTCCTACTCTACTAAACCCCTGGCCCTGATGCAAATGAGTGCTAAATATATAGCATATAATACACAGCCGTCCGAGGGACCACTTTCAGCTATTGGGTCGGTATTTCTTTAACCGGTTTTGTTTGTGGTGCATAGAACAAAAAAAAATTAAATGAATCCCGCAGTGGAGACCCAAAGTTTTGCGCTCCACGCCCCTTCTTAAATTGTTAATAACTACTCTGGGTACAAGGATCGGAATTCCTACGAGTATGCAGATTATACCAAATAGTTATTGCTGAATAGTGTATAGACTAATGATCAACTTTTATTTTTAGACGTGTGGCTTTGTCAGATTTTGAAATTGAGGCAGGAGAATCGTGGGTTTGAACGCAGCAATCGTGTACGCGTGTACATTCGCACACACAAACGTCTATTATTATTATATATGTAATAGACTTTCGTGTGTGCGAATGTAGTCACGCACACGATTGCTGCGGTCAGGCGCGCCATTCTCGTGCCTCCATTTGAAAATTTGACAAGCCACGCTTCACAAGAGTTCTGCCAAGTAATAATGTTTGAACGGAAAACTCCGCTCTCGAACAAGTTCAGAATGAAGCTATTAACATGTTAAACACGGCTTGACATCAACGAGGTATCGCACTTTCATCGGCCATTCGGACGGCGTTTCATTGTATTGTGTCTCGCTGTTTAGTATATTCAGAAGGTCTATTGCCGTTAGTCACGATCTAATGTTAACCTTTAAGTAGTCATGTGTTGATAAAACGCAAGAGCGCTGACTTAAACTGCTGTATTTCTTTTGTAAATTTTTATTACACATTTTATCGGGCTTAATTATGCCTCTAATAGGGTTTTAAGCTGCAGACTAGCATATTTTTATTATTTTCTCCTTTGCTTTAACAATGTTAGTGTAATAATGAGCGCAGCTATTGTAATAACGCTACATGAAGTTCAATTGTTACTCAAAAATTCTTACAAATTTAAACGGATGTTTGTATTTTATTGATGCATTTGTCGAGATTTACCCAACTGGCTCAATAAAATTATTGAAAATAAAATGATGTTTTCCGTTTGATCCAATATTTTTGTTTAATTTTACTTGTTTTCAAAATAAAAATAATTTATTATATTATTGAATAATTATTGAGCCGCTTAAAAATTAAATACAAGCAGATATTTATTAAAAAACAAAATATTTAAATGTTTTGTCGAAGACGCAACAGCGAGATACTATGTATTCAAGCATACGCGACTACTTAAAGGTTAAATATACAGCATATGATACACAGCCTTCAGAGTCATCATTTCCAGCTATTGGGTCGGTTTTTTTTTTACCAGTTGTGCTTGTGATGCATAGAACAAAAAAGTATTTAAAAGAATCCCGCCACGAAGACCCAAAGTTTTGCGTTGCACGTCCATGCTTAACATGTTAATAAACTACTCTGTGTACAAAGATCGGCAGTGCTATGAGTATGCAGCTTACACCAAATAATAGTTATTGCTGGCCGAGGCGAGATAAGTAGCGTATCGTATATATATAAACGCACGTGTATAATCTTGGCATTCTCATACTGATCATACAAACATTTCGTGTCAATAAAGACTCATTAAGTTTTTTCAACTTGTTGCGCACATACATAAAATAAAATTAAAAGTTCAATTTCACAGAACACGATACAAAATTATATTATGCCTGCATGTACAGCATGTGTCGTAAAAACCTTGAAACAAATCTAAGTGACACGCACATTATACATAATAGCGTTCACCATGTTAACACGTTGACTGCCGCGACAAAAAATCGCAGAAATATTTTGTTGCCGTACTAGTATTTTAAGCTTTAAAACCAAATCTATTATAAATCATATATAATTCGCGCGGCACTAAAGTAACTCGCCCGGCGCCAATGCTAAAGTAGCTCAAGCGGCAGTCAATGTGTTAATATGGCAATCCCCAGCGCGTCCAAACGTTATATTTTTGATTTCGGTTTTGGTTACGCTCCAATTGAAAATATCAATATTGGTTAGTTTTTTGTTTCCGTTCCAAAATAAAGGTTTACTTCAGTTATCGGTTTAGTTCCAAGTAATTATTCTGTTTACTTATGGATAGAGCTTCTGTTAAGATGAGATTAATCATCGCCTATATTGTCGATCTTGAATTTCGACGAGATTAAATAAATATTTAAAATTTTATGCAACATAAGTTAATTTAAAACTTTTATTAAAATAATCATTTTATTTATATTATTATTATTATTTCTTTAAACGAGATCTCGTCTTGATCTCAACGGAGAAAAAAAAAATATCATCTCGATTTCAAGATAAGATTGCGATTTTTCTTGTCTCGGCTGAAGCTCTACTTATGAAAAATAATAACAGTGGCGAAGCAAGTTTTTAAAATGTACCGAACGAAATAAACTGATTTTTTTTGTTCCGGACAAACTAACGGTTTTTACAGTTATCCGCTCAGTTTGAGATAAGTAGACAAAAGAAATATGCCGGCATAAAATACAGGGAAATCTGGTACAGATAGAGCAAAACGCTACCCCTGAACAATTATACTTCCATTTTTCAGGTAGACGAGTTAGAGACGAGCTAGAAAGTTTAATTAATACCAATCCGGCATCATTACAAAATGTGCATTCGAGGTTAACAGTTTTGCTCGATCAATACTCGCTCAAATTTTTATCGTACAGTGGAGTGTCTTAGTCAGCCGGTTAAAATTTGTTTCCGCTTGCAGTTAGTAATTTCCCTAATCACTAACTGCAAGTCGATACAAATTTTTGACCAAGCAAGTCTCAGACTCGTCACAGTACGACGCAAATTTGCAAAACTTTTAATTGTTTAATTAAATTATTTAATGTGGGCAACATATAAATAATATGGAAGCTGTAAAAGTAATACATAATAGCATTGTTCGAACACGAACATTACGAACTGATTTTGGACAAGTTGGTGAGTTCGGACCCAGTTCCGATCCTACTCAACAAACTTTTGGCACTTGCTCATATGCAAGAACGTATTTGACTGGTCCCGAACTAGTTCGCAAACAGCCAGCGAGTGTCGAAAGAATAAATTTTTAGTACAAAATGGGTTCCGGGACTTCTTGTAACAAACCTAATATAAAACTTCCGCCAGGCGCAGCTGTCCGAACATGTACATATAGGCCTTGAGCCCAACGGAAGGTCAACAGTTTGTTCCAATAAGGCCCAGAAACGGTTACTTGTTCAAAAACGTCGTGTCCCAATACATCTCTTATAAATTTCAGACTAAAATTTTTTGTTCAAAAATACACCCGCAGACTTTTGTGAACTAGCCAAATAAACAGTCTATGAGCAAGTACCCAAACAAAATAATTTAGTACTTTTTCAAATCTTGTCCAGGACCACACCCTAAAATGCCTGTTCGATGTTCGAACAAACCCAATTACATCAGAATAAATGCATCTTCGCTAAACATTTCACTTTTAGAAAACATAAAATAAATTGATGATCGTAAAAGATTACTGAACAGCCAAAACATTTGAAATCATTACAACATAATTATAATATAAAATAAAATTGATAAGTTAGGTCAATTTGCTTTTTTATATAAAAACTCATTATACCTGGGCGTGATGGCCGGCCTGGAGCGTCGTCGCGGCCGTCGTTGAGTACTACTCGTAGATTTCTATTGCCTCCTAGGATTTCTTCCAAATCTACGTCATCATCTGATATTTCATCCGGTAAATTTGCGTCGTCCATTCCCTGGAGGACAATTTCTCGTGCGGCCATTGCTTCATCTCCGGCCGCGAGTATTTCATCCCTCGCGTCTCTAGCCTCTCTGGCAAGATCACGAGGAGCAGGCATTCTTTGCCTTGGACGTCGAGGTTCGCTTCGTGAACGGAATCGTCTACGTGGATATAGAGGAATGGGAATGTCCTCGTCGTCCGCGAGCGGTAAAGCGGGGCCGGCCGCTTCAGCTACATCCTCTTCATTCCCATCTACATATTCCACAAACTCATCACGAGGTTGGTCCCCCATTATTCTGTTTGAAAAGTTCTTATGGTGTCGAACGAAAAAAACACGTCTGCACTTTCGGCTGGTCAAAATGAAAAGAAAGAAAGAAGCCGTTAATGTTGAGTGGAACAGTTGCAAATATGGATGGCGTGAGTCCGACGTTTTTCATTGGCTACTGCCAACGAACTAAGAACCCTATTGGTCAGATGAAATGAATTTCCGTTAGAAACAGTGTTGCTTCTTCCGGCTATAACAAAAAAAGCACTAAACTTGACCTTGACTGACTTTGACCTTGTACTGAAATAATCGGAAATTTAAGTTAGCTGCAGCAAATAAACATATCTTACTATACTTATATTGCATGGTTTATAAATTTTGAATATCTATGATGAAAATAAATGATAAAATAGTTAAAATTGTCATTTTTTCTTTGTCGATAGGCAACTTGTTACATGATATAATTAAAGTTGTATATTAAAAAGCAAAGCAAATTTACGTAAATAGTTAAAATAGTCATTTTTTCTTTGTCGATAGGCAAGTTGTTACATGATATAATTAAAATTGTATATTAAAAAGCAAAGCAAATTTAAGTAAATAGTTAAAATAGTCATTTTTTCTTTGTCGATAGGCAACTTGTTACATGATATAATTAAAGTTGTATATTAAAAGCAAAGCAAATTTACGTAAATAGTTAAAATAGTTAAAATAGTCATTTTTCCTTTGTCGATAGGCAACTTGTTACATGATATAATTAAACTTGTATATTAAAAAGCAAAGCAAATTTAAGTAAATAGTTAAAATAGTCAATTTTCCTTTGTCGATAGGCAACTTG